>JAODKL010000036.1:15588558-15607401 GCA_026780765.1 Petrocephalus schoutedeni | reverse complement strand
AGTACCTTGTTGAATCTATGCCACGAAGGATTAAGGCAGTTCTGAAGGCAAAAGGGGGTCCAACCCGGCACTAGCAAAGTTTACCTAATAAAGTGGCCGGTGAGTGTATATACAGGGTTGGCTAATATATATTAGGCAGCCCAAAGACAAATATTTGCAAAAATCTTTAAAAACCTCCAGTGGATGTGTCCTCAAGTCTGGCCTGCTTGGTCCCTCACAGCAAGAAGCAAGGACCATAGGTTGGGTGCATTTGGTGTGGAAGAACTTGACTGGCTTGCATGAAGCCCTGACCTCAACCCCATCAAATACCTTTGGGATGAACTAAAATGGAGATTGTGAGCCAAACCTGCCATGTCCAGCTTCAGTGCCTGAGCTCACAAATGCTCTTGAATGGGCAATAATTCACACAGACACAGTTTTGTGAAAAGCCTGCCCAGACAAATGGCTGCTGTTACAGCTGCAAAGGGAGAAGCAACTCAATATTAATGTCTTTGGATTTAGAATGGGATGCCAAGTTCCTGTAGGTGTACTGGGCAGGTGTCCCAATAATTTTGTCCATATAGTGTATGAATACCCTTGTGCTCAAACATAGTGTTTGTAAAGGACAAACAGATTAGTACAGAAGTCCAATAACAGAGCATGGCTTGGGTTCAGACTAGGTGTACCATTCCTCCCAATCATACCCTTCCAGGTTTCACTGTCGTTACTCATATCAGTGTTAAATTCCCCCAATAGAACAATAGGCATAGTCATGCTGGAACAGAAAAGGGCCTTCCCCAAACTGATTCCACAAAGTTAGAAGCATAGACTTATCCAAAATGTCCAGAATGCTCTTCAGGATGAATGGGCAAAAATTATCACAGACACACTCCAAAATCTTGCAGAAAGCCATGAAAGTTCCTATGGGTATGATGGCCAGGTGTTCCATTACTTTTCTACACCCTAGGCTGTAGATCAATGATCAGTTTTGTAGATCACAGAAAATCTGAGCTGTCAACTAATCACCAGCTGGTATCGAGTTGGATCAGATGGAAGGAGACAACACCAGGCAGGCCTGGTAGAACAACTATGTATAAGCATACTGTAAACCTATAGCCAGGGCATGCTGGGAGTGTTTGGCAGAGGCCCGTGTCTCTGAGATCTTGAAAGGTGATTAATTGTCGACATACCACAACAAAACGTGTCCTCTGCATTTAACCCAGTGGGCAGCTAATTCAGCACCTAGGGAGCGGTGCTTGGGGGCGGTACCTTGCTCAGGGTACCTCAGTGGTACTTGCAGGTTGGGGACACAGACCAGCAACCTACACTACCATCTTCAACTTCAACCCATTTTCAAATCACATCTCCAGCAGAACTTCTCTTGCATTCCGATGGAGGCTATAGACATTGTGTCTGAATAAACCATATTCCATGCTTCCATTTCTGAGGTGGCTGTGCAGAGCTGTTGGGGCCTGTCGCAGTGGCAACACCCAAACTTGGTAATAGATTCCCTCAACAAACACAGCCATCACACTAAAGAAGGAGGCCTTCTGAGCTTACTTAGCTTGTGGGACTTCAGAGGCAGCTGATAGGTACTGGCAGGTTATGTGGAGTGCAGCTTTAGCAGCTGTAGAAGTAAAGACTCATGTTTGGGAGGAGTTTGGTGAGGCCATTGAAAATTACTTTTGGCCAGTCTCAAAGACATCCTGGCAAACCACCAGGCAACTCAGGAGAGGGAAGCAGGGTTGAAGTAGGACCTCCTGAATCCTACTAATATGCTTACACTCAAGGAAGTAGAGGAAGACTCAGGGGAGGACTTGCCTATCACTGGGGCTGATGTCACTGAAGTAAATAAAACTCTTCAGTGTTAAGGCTCCGGTGATGGATGAGACTCACTCAGATTTCCTGAAGTCCCTGTATTTTGTTGGGTTGTCTTGGCTGACATGCCTCTTCATTATTGCATGGAGGTTGGAGACAGTGCCTTTGGATTGGCAGACTGGGTGGTGGTCCCAATCTTTAAGAAAAAGGACTGCAGGGTGGTTTCCAGCTTCACTGGGATCACACTTCTTGGGCCTCCCTAGGAATATCTATCCCAGGGAGGGTCCATCCATTGGTCATACCTCACATCCAAGAGGAGCAAAATAGAGTCCATCCTGATCAGGGAATGCTGGACAAGTTCTTTACCCTCACAAGGATACTGGAGGGTACATGTGCAGTTTTCTCAGTCAATCTACATGTGTTCTGTGGATATGTAAAAGGCCCTCAGGGGGTCCTGTGGAGGGTTCTATGTTGTATGGGGTGCCAGGGGTGCTGGTCCCTGTATAACTGGAGTAAGAGTTCAGTTCACATTGTTCGCAGTAAGTCAGACTCATTCCTGGGTGTTGGACTCCACCAGGGCTGCCTGTCACAATTCTGTGCATAACTTTTATGGATTTTATTAATTGGGATATGCACAGATGTAGTGTGTAGGTGAGTGTGAAGCAATCAGGTTGGAAGCCATGGTTGCCCCCTCCAGGGTGGGGATCAGTTACTGCCTCAGGAGAAGATGGATGGATGGATGGATGGGTGAATGGATACTAGACAATATTGAAGTATTTGGATGTGATTACTGGTATGAATCCTCAAAACAAGGTTGAAATCCTCAGGTGGCCATAATAGATCAACTTATAGGGACCAGTTCCAATCAGACATGGGCCACATCATTTTCTTAAGGTAAGCTGAAAGTCCAAGTTTAATGGTTGTAGATTTCACTGAAGAATTTATGAATGAAGAAAAAAAAGGTTTAGAGGTTTAGTTGGTTTTTGCTCTGTGTTTATAACCCTTTACCGATATAAAACCATAATTAAAATGCTAATTATTATTTTTTAGCTAGAAGTGTTTTTAAGGGAATGTAATTGTTCTAAGAGTTCAAAGGATGTCTGTGTGAACCTTGAAGGAACGATTAAGAAACATATTACAAGTATAATGAATACAGCTGCTTATGACAGAATTAACTGGCCCATTTTCATTTGCTGTTCACATTCTGTGAAGACAGAAGATGTCAGTTGGAGACACTGGATCATGGAAGGATGAGCTCTCTCCATTTGCATGACTCAAAAGGGTATTCCCAGGGTGAGTCTTACCGACCACAACATTTCCTGTTTTTTACATTTCTTTCAATGTTTTTTTTTTTTTTTTAACCCTGAATGATTCTCTGTCTGCATCCGAGATAGTCACTCTGCAGTACTAGCCACTCTGGGTATGCCTGCTTTTCCACTATATTGTTATGGCAATCATTGTACAAAAGGTAAAAAGCTGGGAATATTTCTGTGGTCTTAGTCAATGCTAATACTTAACAAACTGTGTCAAACTCAGTCACTGAAAGGGCCACCAGCTGCAGGCCGACCGAGGCACTTTTATTTAGTTAATAACAGCATGACCCAAACTTGTTATTATTTGGTTGAAATCTTTGTTATATGCAAATGACTGACAAATGTGACCATTCTAGTAAGTATTATTCCAAAAAATTCTCTTAAGTTTTTAGTAAAACTGAACAGTTAGACACAAAAAAGTAAAATTGACCTTGTCAGTGGGGGCTGTTATGTGGGAAGGAGTAGTGGCTGCAGGTTTTTCACAGGATGGTCCCTGTTCCCAGTGGAGGGCTGTAACGATACTCATATTCATTGTGAGCTATTTGGTTGCATCATTTTTGGGTTTGGAACACACCATGAAACGAATGAATACATTTCTTGACATAGCCAGAACCTTAATTCACAAGTAGATGTTCAACACGGAAAATATTATGCTAATTGCGGCTGTGAGTTGGTTACGGCTAAAGCTGGTTACAGTCAGTCATAATCAGTGGTTTGGGAACATTTTGGTTTCCCAATAAATTCCGCAAACACCGCAGAGAGAGTCGTTGATAAGACCAAAATTGTGTCTGGCTGGCTCTGGTATACCGAATTCGGATGTGTAGCCGGAAACGTATCCAGCATGCTAACTCATTTTAGGCACATCATCTGAGCGCATGTACGATTGGAGCAAGGCAGAAAGAGCTGCTGCAAATGCGTCTCCGCATGGCATTTAAGGTGCTTTTGCCAGGAAATTCAGACTGGACTGCAAAAATAACTACGGCCTCAGATATGCGACTATACTTGGTATATTTGAGAACACAGGATTTAATTCAGTAAGATTATGTTATTATGTTATTAAATAGTCTTATTTTTGAATGTTTATTTATTTTACATATTTATTTTTACAAAGTGCATTCAGACATATCGACAAACACATTGTCTTTTGATTATACTTCTTCGTTATTTTGTTTTTGATTCCAGGTTTAGTAATAAATAATTTCCACATTAATTCGATTTTCTCTTTTGTACTCAAACTACCTAGCCCTGATCCCTAAACTGAGGCTTGTACTTAACCCTATTCGAGGTTTCCCGGGCCGTAAAGAATTGTGTGTGGCCTGCGACCCTTGAATACTTGAAAAACTGTATTTAGATTCATATTAGTTTTATGCATGAGAGACATTTTGCAAGATTGAAAATAATAATAGTCATTGTCTGTTCTTATTCGAATAATCAATGTTTTTACATGAACAGAAAACCATTGAATAATTAGACAACTAACCATATAGTAAGATTACATTATTTTAGCTAATTGTCCATATAAGGTTAAAGTTAGGGTTAGTATGGTGTTTTTGTAAGGTTATAGTAAAGGTTAGTAGGGTTGATATGTTTTAACTGATTCTTGCCTGTATTTTTAAGTATCTAAAATGATTTTCAAAAGCACATTGAATTGAAGGTTCTGAATTAGCAGCCTAGCATACAGTTGCATGTTGACATTGCCACTGAGAAAATGACATGATAAACTCCTTTGTCATGGACAGTTTAACAAACACATATAATCAATTGTCATTGATTATGCCCGCTTGTCCGATCCTCCTGTGTGCCACACCCCCTCGTTAACCTTGTGTGGAATCCCTCCGTTTACCAGCTGTGTGCTATTGTTCGCTATCAGTCCTGTGTATTTTTCTTCTTAGGGGCCATCTCCCTCACTGCTGCCTGCCCTGCTATGTGTCAGGAAGAGCCCCTCCTGATCCTGAACCCAGCGGTATTTGCCCTGGACACCACTTTTGCTCCCCAGTGTTCCCCTCACGTGCGACTGCCTGCAGACCCCGCCGCTCGGCAGACGCACAAACATGCTCCTGACGCCGCCGCAATGCTGCCACCGCTGGCAGCTTACCCCTTTCAGGGAACATGCCTGGCCCTTAAAAGGGCCAGATGCGTTAGGGGTGCCATCCCGTGGGTCCCCAAAATCCCAAGGAGGCTACACCGACGGCTCCTGCTCCAATTCCTGCTCCAGTTCTTGTGATTCCTGATCCAGTTCCCATGATTCCTGCTCCAGTGCCCGCTTTGTCCAGTACTTCACTGCCTGAGATTACTGATGCGCCCCAGTCCGGTCCGGGAGATGGCGCTGCCATGTCCAGTGTGCTCCCAGAGGCCCCGTCTAGGTGCCTGGGCCAAAGGAGGTGTCTAGCTGTCGTGCTCCTGCTGCTGAGTCCAGTCCAGGTGAGGCTGCCGCCATCGCTGTGCTCCACTCATCACCTGGTATCCCCGCTCAGCCTGGAGACATGCCCTGCTCGCCAAAAAGTCAGGGAATGATACTAATAAAACCAAGTCAAGACATGGATGGCACTAATTTGCACCGTGCTGTCCATGGTACTGAAGGAGTAAGAGGATTAATTTAATTAGCAATCCAAAAATGTCAATTACAGTGTTCTTGTAAACACAATTTAAATAAAATAACAAAATTGGTTCTATAATGCAAGTAAAACAGTTCAGCATATGCTCAAATGATTTTTCTCTGTTTTTTATGTGACAAAGTATCTCATCCACACTGTCTTGTATAATATGTGCCTATCATAGACTCCAGGCCCACCAAATGTAACTGCTGAGCACAATTAAAGACTAAATTTCCAAAATGTCCAGCTTCCTCATCATGTTACAGTATTGCAGGGTTCCTCAGTTCCAATCCTAGAAGGCCAGAATCCAACGCAGTTTGCAGATTTCCCTGTTCAAACACATCTTAATCAGTCTCTAATTTTGATGAGCTGAAGAGCATATTAGTGCATTTTGCAACAACGTGCCATTTTGAGTAACCAGATCCAGTTCTGTCTTAATTGTTGTTATGAAGTTCTTCAAGAAACGTACTCAAGTAATTGAGATATTTTGAAAGCATAATGTCATGACGGTTTCCGCTGTTAGCAGAAATTCTCACTTATGATCACTAAGGTCCATGACATAATTTGCGAAGAGCCAAAATATTCAGCAGTTTGGCAGTGATTCTAGTTACAGGGTTATTTTAGACTCAGAAATTAGAATCTTCTGTGGCGACTGTAAAATTTTTGAATGGTGATTTAAAGACCAATTCTTGAACTGGCACCAACAGCAGAGAAGCTGAACCACTGGACTTTTTTTACTTCATTATTTTAGAGTTCCACCAACCTGCTTTTTTCTGACAATGACAGCACTAAATTCCTAACAAAAAAATCCAACATTAATCCAGTAAAGTATAGAATTGTGCCTCACAGGCAAACTCAGCAGAGTTAAGCATTTCAAATTGGCAGAGACATGAAAGTGCTTGGTTTATTGACAGGTTTTCTTTGGCATAAGGTCTTTATAAAATTCCTGGTTTAAGAGAGACCAAAGTAAGAAAATCATTTACTGTTATCATTACTTTTTTAATCGAGCACAGTTAAAACAGGAACTGAAATGCTTTATGCTTTTGGTCTTATGTACTTTTCCTGACTAACACATGTGTGCAGAGTAGTGCCAATGTGACAATAGGGCGAAAGGGAAGGAAGTACAGTATGCAAAATGCTCTTAAAAATGCGAGGTAAACAGAGACTGAGGCAAACGAGCGGCCCGATTTAGATTGCACTCAGTGAAAAACAGCCGGTAGAGCTTAGTCAGCAAAGGAAAAATGTGTTAGCGTGCAAGCTGCTTAGCAACCTAACTGTATACAACGGAGCGCCCAACTGCCGCGTAAATTGAACCTGGGACCCATTTCCCCTAACCACAAATTCACATAAAAATGGGCATTATGACTCTGCTAACTGCATAAACGTGTGGTTCTAATTTTTACCCGAACACTCCTGACTAAAACAGGAGAACTTCCTCTGATTTGGACCCCTTAATTGTTGTTAAATTATAATAACACTTGATACAGTCACAACAAGGGCATAATACACTATGAAACATATGACTGAACAGCACTAATAACTGCAAGGTTAAAACTGCATGCATGTTGTCTTCCAGGTCTTCTTGTAACTTATTTGTACATTGCAAGGCCAGCTTTAACAGTTCCATCCATCTATTAAATTCAGATAAATTACATTCAGGCTGTTCCCATGTGTTGTGTACTCTGCTTCCAGCAACAGGGAACATTTGGATATTTACTGGTAATCCAAATCCCTTATTGACTTGAAATAGAACAGTCAATATGGACATTGTTGCTAGAATCACTAGTCTGGGGAAATGCTGACAGTTTACAGAGTCATAGTGAAGTGCATTGTTGATGGATTCTCCTGTCAGGATTACTTCACGCTGTGACATGGCTTCCATGCTGGCCTCTTTGCTTATCATGAGGTGATGTACAGGAAGTACGGGAACCCCACAAATGACCCGAAGCAGAAGCTAAACTTACATCTAATAACCCAGCAAACATCTGCAACTGTAATACAAGATTTAGTGCATGTAATGACCAGATTCGTGAATGGCATTCTTCGCAAAGAATTCAGGTTGAAATATATTTATATAGTTGTAGTACAGCCACAGTACATAATGTTCACTGAACATACATAGACACACACATACATATACATATATATATATATATATATATATATATATATATACATACATTTATATGCATACATATATATGTATATATGTATGTGTGTTCAGTGAACATTATGTACTATATATTGTGCAATCCTGTAATGGATCTACACAATTGCCCTGGGGTACTGAAGACATGAACTCCGGGAACTCCTAGGGTTCCTTCAGTACCTGTGCTCTCTATCTTTGAGGCTGCAGAAGGTGCCCCAGCTCTCGAACACATGCTGAGTGGCAACCATTCCAATGAAAGGACTTCTGGCTTAAGGGCTTAAAGATTGATAGTCAGTTAATTTTTTGTTTGCGCAATTGTTAGTGCTTCGCACTATATGTTTCTCATGTTTCTTGCTGAAAAGAATTTCCTCCTGAAATCAGTACAGTTTGTTTTGTCTTTTTGTTTGTTTTGTTTTGTCTTCCCATAAGTAAATCTGTGAGATAATCTTCATTAAAAGAGCTGTACATATATTCCTATAACAATAACATCTGATGAAAGGCATGGTGTAGGTGAAGTTAATAACAAATGTATTAAAACACAAATAATTGTTTTTATGACAACTTATTTAATACATCCCAATTGTGCTATATTTCCGTATAGTAATGCACAAATGGAAATGTAAATACTCATCAAATGTAAATTGTTAAGTCTGCAATAAATGTGCCATTACAATTATTGTTTTAGGCAGTTATAAACAGAAACACCATTTGGAGACAGAAATATATGGGCTGCAAGCATTTTGTTATTTAAATGTTAAATGAATCAAGCTTTACAAACCAAAGAAGCAGTTTACAAAAAGTATTTGTGTCATACCGGTAACATCCCCTTTACTTTTTCAGAATCTGTCAGTAAAATCTGGTTGAATCACCGTCTGCAAAAGGCTTTAGTCAAATATCCCATGCAGCCAAGCTGTTTTCAATATATTGCATTTTGGGCCGAGTCTGTTTCCACTCAGCTTACGCTATGGTTTAGATATCTGTATTCAGTTAAGACACTGAGGCCAAATTCAAACATAATTGTAGTTTCCAAAACTTGTTAAACTTGTTTCAATGGCAAACCTAATCTAAGCTTGTGTGTTACTTTATTAAACAGCTAAAACACATTTTGTTTGTGTGCTGAATTTATGCATTCATTCATAATCATTCATAAGTGTTACCACCACAAAATATATCATCATCAGATCTCTGTGGACCTGAAACATCACCTATACTTATGGATTAGATTTTTTCTTTCATTCCATTATTCATTAAACAAAACAGTAATTAGTACAAAATTATTTATTTTGTAATGCAAAGTAGATAACAGCCAGTAAAAATATTTGTATAAATAACAGATAATAAAACGTGTATTAAGTATTTGATATAACTTAAAACTTATTCTAATGAATACATCTTTCTGCTCTAGCAAGGCCCTTTTGCACACAGCATTGTCTTACGTCTTTGTTATACATCAGATTCATATACAAGCACATGGCTTTGATGTTCATGAACCACTCCATGGTTTTATAAACAGAAGCACCTTTGTTATTTTAAAAAGCCTGTGCTTTATATGGTGAAACCACACAAAAGACACATTATACAGATTCATGCCTCAAAAGACCACTCGACAAATTAACCACCACTATGAAATACCAAATAAATAAAAACAAATTTAGTGCATATTCTCACCTCATTACATATAATGGAAATGAAGAAAAAAAAAACTTTTTTATTAAAGGGGCACCAAACTCAGTGTCACCTCATATCTTGGTCCAGAAAACATGTTTACATAAGTTTACATAAGTCACTAGCAGACAGTCCAGCTGTCTTCAGTTGTTATTAATCTGTTTTGCCCACTGGCATTTTCCACTTGCTCTTTATCCTAAGCATACCGCTTTCAGAACCCATAGCACATCAGTACACGAGAAACACTAGACAGAGTGGCCATAAACTGAACCTAACATTTATGAAGGCTGGGGATGAACATCAGCCAAGTTTAACTAGGGTGATCAGATAATCCATGTCATCCTGGTCACTTTGAGCTAGGACAGGATTTGTAAACTACCATTTAAATCAAAAGGACCTGAATTTCGCTTAAGCGCTGCATTCTTGCTGCATCCTGATTGGTCATTTTCCTATAATCATGCACGTATCACTAATGTTAATGTGAAACAGCTGGATGAGTCTTTCAATTAAGGAAACCAGTCAAAGCACATGAAAAATTTAACTGCTTTGCCAAGCACAGGAGCCTTTAAGGTTTAAAGTGGTTTGTAAAACCTGAAGTAGCTCAAAGTGTCCGGGATGACATGGATTATCTGGTCTCCCTAGTTTAATACTCACATGAAGGTCAAACTCCAGAGAGTTTCTCCAAACAGTTGGTTCTTGGCCAATGTAGTCCTATTATTTAGGAACAGAACAGTTCAATATCAATTAAAATGATTTACCAATATGTTTAAGAAGTCCCTTTTTTTAAAATCCAGAAACGTTACAAGTGCACACAGTTAGGAACTATACAAAAAAGCTTGGGCAATGAGACTTCAGCATAGGCTACCAGGAACCATGCTGGATCCATGCTGAGCCCAGAAATAAAAGTCTGACACAACTGATTACATGCTGAATATATCTTCAAAGAACAACTTTTATATTGACACATGGTAAATTTGAACCTAGTTGTTTATAGCCACGAGTGTGTGCTCTTATCTGTAATCGTGGTCCAGAGTGTGACCAATGCTTGTGTTCATTCACAAGGAATCTATGATACGTTCAGACCTCCTCTGTTATTTAACATTACCAAATTTTGTTTTTGGATCATTTGTTCTTTTTAATACTCAAACTGAATTTCTCAGCATGATGGTTTACACTGAAACAAAATAAAAGCAGTCTTTAAGAACCTGTACGTACCGAGTTATTAAACAATGAAAAGAAGCAGCGGGAGATGTTTTATTACAAACACATTACAATTTGAACTGCTCTTGGATACTGTAAAACCATACTGGGATATGCAAGGATAATACTGATTTTTAAAATTATATAAAACATAAGGATACTAATTCAGCCGGAAGTTAACGAGAAGAATTCTCATTAAGTGATGTACTTAATGATATTAAAAGGTTTTAAATATTACAATAAATCCATGTACTCAAATAAGTGCTCAGTATGCAATTAAGTGCTCAGTGGTTGTTGATTGTTCCAAAATCGTTCTTAAGGCAGGATTCTGTACATTCAGTTCAGTAGCAGAGAACTGGATTCAGTTTCTTGTCTTCCGACCTCACATCGTTGTCAAAGAATAGTTCAGTAAAACTCAATTTTTGTACCTACTAGAAAGCTTCGGTCAAATGGCAAGTGTGCCTCCATTAGAGACTGCTGCATTTCTGTCATTGTAAATGACATGGTGGAATACAGGAGGGCTAAGCTGCTATTGCAAGTGCAGGGCTAACAGCCAACGGGCTAGTGAAGCTGCATTTTAGCAGGCAGCTGAGATTCCTGGCAAATCAGTCTATCCTTTAACAATCGCAAGTCCAATTTATGGCCACCAGGTGGCTCCTGACCACATTGAGCGACACAGCTCAAATTTTATCAGCGCTATATGGTCCAGTTGCACTCAAGGAGAACCAGTCAGGAGGCCACATCACTTGCTTATCTTGAAAGCACCAAAATAGCCCCCCTCCGGCTCTGGATCCAGCATCCATGAATTGGACACGCTGACAAAGAGTCCGTCCCCCCGCTTCAGCACCACGAGGCCCCCTTGCTGCTCGCAGTACATGTTATAGCCCACCTTCCTCCAGCGCTTGGTGCTACCACTCTTCATGAGCACTGTGGGCTTAGCTGGAAACTGGGTGTGCCTCTCTAGGTAGATATACTGGATGAGCTGAGTACTGCCGTCCTGTAGAAAGTCCCCCTCAGATGCGGCCTCCATGTCATAATAGCGGAAGCACGTCTTGGTGTAGACGTAGTACAGTCCACCTTCCTGGATTAAGAGCCTCCCATTGTGGTACCTAAGTTTTTCCAGGTGCCCTTGCGCTTCATTCCAGTGGATCATTGCAGGCAGAATTTCACCCTCTACAAATTAGAGCGAGAAAAGGGCGAAGTCTTAAGAACACTAACCAAGGACATGGCTCAGAGCAATCAATTACTGATTCAGTGGATGCAGTCTTTCATATACATATATCGTGGAATTTATAGATATCCAAAACCCCTGAAAACTGAGTAGGCCATGAAGTTGGTGTAGAAATTCTCAGGCAGGATCCGCATTAGAGAAGGACAGTGCCACATGGTTCAGCAGCAGTGAGCCATCTGGGACTGGAGTTTCTTCTCTGAAACAGGGCCTGCATAGCCTACACAGATCCATCATACGAAATCACACCATTTCCCCCAGTAGACTGAGCCTTAAATAGGCCATTAACCAAATATATTCTGTAGCGTCTGGAATGGTTAACTTACTCTGGACATAATCGATAGGCACTCTAATGGGCAGGTGTGCAGCTGCTGTGAGTCCTCTCTGGGTTTTCTGACGCTCTTTTTTTCGGGGTTCTTTGAGGGCATCGGCAAGAACTGGTGCAGTTTCGACTTCCTGTGAACATGAATACTGAGATTATGCATAGGGTTCATAGCAAATGCACAGAGATGAGCATCAATATGCAGAGTGCAGACTGTTGGCAAATGAAACATTTTTAACTGATTATTTCAAGAAATAAAACCAAAGCCAGGAAAATGTACTAGTCAATATACAGTACTGTGCAAAAGTCTTAAGCAGGCACAGAAAAAGATATTTAAATGATCTTCAAGTTGGTGTAAAACTATGCCTGTCAAAGTGTGTTTAACCATTTCAAAAGCTCTCCTATTTGCAGCAACCGTCCAATACACCCATGTATTTTTTGACTCAACCACTACCCCACCTTGTTTGGCTAATCATTACCCCATTCAGTTATTTAATAAATCAAGCTAATTAATTAATTGATCTGGTTGAGAAATGTAATGAATACACAGAATGGCGGAGTTGCCCCTATATATTCATAACATGTACTGCAAATATACTGTACCAAGATAAATAGCCATAAACATTTTCGGCAAAAGAGAGCCATTTTGTAAACTGGTACCGTAATTTCAATGCATAAACAAAATATTACAATGATGATACAAAATTCAACCCATAATTTACCAACAAGACAACCCATACTTAGCTTAGAGTAACCTTTTGATGGGCCATTACAAATTAAGGAAATTCAGCTTTGTAACCTCATACGTATTCACAGTTCTAGTTAATCTTTATTAAAATGTAGACGTTTCAGATGATAAGATCTTTCACTTTTGCTCTGTGTTCTTCTGGGATGAACATTAATACCTTTCTGCTATTGCTCATTTAGTCTGTCAAAGTGAAACCTCTGCTGGCAGAGAAGATGCAAAGGTTTTTTATAACACTCTCAAGACAGTCATCAACACAGAAGTTATGAAGGATTGTGCTAATAGCTTCTGGTGATGTGGCGTCACAATGATCTTCAGCCATTCTTCTCAATGCATGATAGTGATCACTGGGAGATGATATGGCCCCCAAACAGGTGCACTAAAGTCACCCCAGTATTTACTCTCTGCTGCTCAAGAATACTCATGTTCTAGAAGAACTCATCAAAACACCCTGCTGTGATCCTGATTTAACTAGTCCTTGTGAACTTTCACTGCATAACCCTTTTCCATTATACTGTCCATGAAGACTCTGCAGACTTCGAAAAAGTCAGGGTTCCTTTTGAGCTTTCATAAAAGGCCAGAAACACTGTTCTGCCCACCAAATGGTTATTACGCATCTGAAGATTTTCATTTCTGAGTGGTAACCTAATGCTATAATTACGGCGCTTACACTATCTAAAGTCTGAAGTATTATAACAAGACTCACCTTTAACGGCTTCTGTTGGACAGTAATATAGCCTACCTAGAAACAAAAGAACAAAGAAAACTTCACATAAGGCACTAATATAGAAATGTGTCAAACCATAAGTGTCATCTCCATCCACTGCTTATCTGTGTGCTCTAATCTATGCATTTATATAATATCTGGAGGTGAAAGAGAGGTGAATATTTTCTGAGCACCAAATCTTATCTAACCAGGGAGCAAGCATACAAATGCACACCGCTTACTTCTCAGCCTAAGGGCTAGCACTAAAATGCTAGATGTGTCACCGCTAGGTGAGGCACACATATTGCCTCCTGATATGCAACAGGTCTCAGAAGTATCCGTTTCCAGGCTCATTCTTTCTGCCTGGCCTGGGGCCAGCCAGATACATGGTGTATTAGTCAAGCACATAGGCTTTAACTGAGTGCTGCTTTTTACATAAACATGTTGAGCACTTGTGACTCTACAGCTTGTGCCCGCAGCACTGTGACTCCCACTGCCAAGAGTAAACCACTCTCAGATTAGGGCACTACCAGAAAGAACATCTTTTACATAATCCCCCACATGCCACAAAGAACTGAACACCATCTTCCCCTTCATCAGAGCCTGCTGATTGGGCTGAAGGCCATCACTGAGAAGACTCAAAAACACACACACAAAGAAAAATAGTCCCATTCCTTATAAAGAGGGATGATTTTGATTACGCGTACATGCCACTATGTCTGTAGACCATCTGAAATCTTTTATTTTGATTATGGTATTTAAATCTGGTCACCTCCAAAAATTTGAGTAATTCAGATTAAAAACAATCAGTTTACACCTCAGGCAATGATACAGAAGGCACATATTTAGGTAACATTCCAAGTCAGTAAACAAACTGCAGGAAGTTTAACCATAAATTTTGATTTAGGCTGACTGGAGGCAAATGAATATTCTAGCTGTTTGTGCATAGCTGCCGTGGTGGCCAAATATGTAGAAACAACAGTGAAAAACACTTAGTGCAAGTTCATTTCAATGAATTTGGAAGTTGCTAAAAGTGCGTGAAAGTGTTACGAGTGTTTTCTGGATGTGTTAGACCGTTGAGAAAACTCGAGGCCATGTTTTTGTAACAGCGTCATTTTCACACAGTCTCATACCCCTCAGAAGACGCTACTGGGCAGAATGAGAACATATTTCCCATTTCCAGTGAGATATAAACAAGCAGCTCTTCTCTTACTTCACTTCATAAACACTTCAGTTAAGGCTGAGCTCAAGATGCCGGTAATTCAAAGTTACTGTACCGAACATTACGAGAAAAACAAGTTAAAAAAAATAAATTTAATCCAGATGTAAGTTATCACCGCTTTCCATAACGTGTCATGTAAATATCACTGCAATGTTACTTATATTCATAGTATTATTAGCTGAGGAACCAAACCATGGTGTAGCTCGTCTCTCCTGTAATATTATACGGTCCGATTAGCTAAAGAGCGTTCGGCAGGTAATTAGAAAGTGCAGAGAGAAGTGGGCATAGGCGAAAGCTCGCACGGAGCGCATGAATGGTGAAGCAGAAAGGCTGACTATGCAGAAACAGCTTTATGCTGGGTGTCCTGCGCGCAACGTACTTGCAGGATTCGCAAAAAGCCGCCGACAGACGAGGGGTTAAGATGCAAAGCATTGAAGAGACGCAGAGAGACAGGAACGGAAAAACAAATCTACACGGCATGACACTTAACTTAGAGCTTAAGACTTAAGCTGCGGCATCATGCAGTCTTAGAAAAAGTAAAGGCGATTTTATTTTCTAGAGCTGACCCACAAGCATGCATGTTTTTCCTATTAACTATATGTTCAGAAAGTAATTCAAAGATTACTGGAGCCCAAATGTATGATCCAGAGTTCTTACCTCAGTAAGGTAACCTGTTAAGTGCAACAGCAGTACTACACTAGTAGTAACCTGGAGCAATCCCATAACGATCAGGGTTCCGAGAAGAAGCGGTCTGCAGGCTGGCTCCGTGCTGTGGACCGGCTGAAATCGCGCCGACCCGCTCTCCATTTCCGCTGGGTCTGGCGAGTAACCGCTACGGGCATTAACTGCCTTTAATATCGCGCTGCGCGGAGGGACCAAAGTGACGGTCAATGATTCACATAAAAAGGGGGAGCCAGGGCGGTTCGGAGAGGGAGAGAGAGCACCAATGGCGTTATGGTGATCGGCGCCTCTTTGTTATACACCGAGATTCTGCTGAGATTAAGTCGCGGGACTGCCAAATCGCTTCCTGTGACTGTTTCAGTCTGCGGTGCAAAGTCTAAAATCCTTGTGTAAATGGGCCCCGATGTTGAAGCTATATGCTGTAGAAATACCGGCAATGAAAGCATGACTTTTATAGTAACGCATTCCTTTTGGCTGTACTTCGATTAGTAGTTTACAATCTTGTGCAAGGAAACTTAATGAATAATTCGGCATGTGTTTATTCATTTTGGTTTTGATTTAATACAATGTATTTTTCCAAACATTTTATCATTAGTTCTCATTATGTTCCCTCTGTTTTTAGGGTAGCTATTAATATGAGTTATGCCAATATGCTGGTGTTCCCATGGCTGGGAATTTGAGCCTGCCTCCTCGCTGTGTTTGTATGCCGTTCCTCTGGGTATTCTGGTTCCCCCCCCCACAGTCCAAATACCCAACGGTGAAATCACTCTGCCTGTTGCGTGTGTCTGGCCAGACATGACCCAAATGCAGCAGGCTTGGGATAGATGCAGACTTCAGTGGGCAAACATACAAAACTACATATGATGGAGCTGGGAAACAGTGAGGACAAGCACATTTATATACACAGCACAGTAATCACCAACAAGAGACAGGTGTATGAAGTTAACACCTCAGGGTGGAGACCACTGAGGAGAACATTAACAATGGGATACAGCTGAGGAGAATTAGGAGGGTAACAGATCAGGAGACAGATCATGACAGTGGACCAGAACAAAAACACACAAGACTGGGGAACCAGAGAACCATACATGAAACCAGGAAATGATGAGACTAGGGGAACCAGACATGAAAGCCAGCATGGCACACAGGACCAAGGAAGCAAGTTGCAGGGGAGACAGCAAGGAGCCCCAGTGAGGCAGCTATTCCTCTTGACCAGCACAGGGGGGGCTACACCAGGACTGGCCAATCCTGCAGAGCTTAGGTGCAGCCCTAATTTAATACCTGATACTGATAACCGGGCCCCTTCAAAAGCATCTCAATTAGATTCAACTATGTTTACGCAAAGTTGGCTCTAATGGTGCGTTCCAGTTACCTTGCAAGTCATAACTGGGAATGACGTCACACACACACACACACACACACGAGTTCACGGCGTTCCAGTAGAACAAATTGGAAAACCGTTTAGCGATGCCGGGGACTACAGTACCAAATTGCGAGAAATCCCAATATCACAGTATTTTGCACAGAAAAACACCCTAGCAACATGTCCAACCACTACCTGTGGACAATATGGTGCAACCAATTTAATGAGCCACAAAAGACGCGAGCGCTAATAAAACTACAATAACTTCTGTTGATTAAAGGGCGCAGCCATCTTTAATTTTGAAGTCAGGGTCGTGTCAACTCCTATGAGTTCACGACTTGTAATTTCGACTTCGGGGGGCATTCCAGTTGCAACTTCCGGTCATGAACTTGTAAATTTACAAGTTACGAGTACAACTGGAACGCACCATAATACTGAGATGCTTCTGAAGGGCCCAGTTATCAGTATCTGTGTTAAATTAGGGCTGCACCTACTGTAAGCTCTGCAGGGTGGTGGCTCTCCAGGAGCAGGGTTGGCCAGCCCTGGACTATGCTTACCGGAAGGCCCACAGAGAAGGCAACCCCCTCCGGGCCACTCGAGTTCCTCCCAGGGCTGGGAACCGAAGAGGCAGCCTCACCTGGGCCTGACGTGGCAGAGCAGCCACTCCTAGGTCAAGCAAGACAGGCTCTGGCTGCATAGGGTCAGGTGAGGTGGGAGACACAGACCGAGCCTGCTCCTTCCGCTTTTCCCCCCTCGGGACCAGACCCTTTAGCCGGTGGACTGAGCTGCTGCAAGCTACACAGAAGCGACTGGTGGAGCCGCAGAGACCCGATGGGGGAGCGATGGCACCGACTGTGGAAACACTTGGGGGGGGGGGTCAGACTGCCTGGCACTGGCACCTTGTCCTTCATCTTCTGCTCCTTCCATGAGCCCCGGTAGAAGCTCTCTGAAGGAAGGGAAGACATCGGCTGGGCTCCGTACCTTTGGAGCAGGTCCAGAACCAGTCTCCCGTTGTCACCATTTCCTCCGTGTCAAACTCTGAGGGCAGCAGTTCGGGAAGGAGGTCCTCAAGGTCTTCCTGAGAAATGATCTGAGGACCCAGCCTTTCTGCCACCAAACCGGGCTGATCTAGAGACAGGGAGTCCCATGTATCCTCTGCCTCACCCAGGTCACTGTTGCTCATTGGATCTGTGAGCAAAGGAGCCAAGGACAGGAATCCTTGAAAGAATCTAGGTGCAGGCACCAAGGAACAGACAGACAAGGAAAGCCATGGCAGTTCACAGGACAAGCTGCAGGGTCACTTACGGAGCTGGGTCATCCTGTCCTGTGTGTCGGGCGAGACACGACCCAGATGCAGCAGTCTTGGAGCAGACAAAATGTAACACGGCAAACTACACATGGAACAACAATGACTGTGCTGAGGAATACCATGAAGGCAGGCACATTTGTACACAGCACAGTAATCATTGACAACAGACAGGTGTATGAGGTTATCAGGAGAACATCAACAATGGGATACAGCTGGGGAGAATTAGGAGGGGTATGGAGGGGCAGCAGCGACCTCTGCTGGCCCGATTGGGTGGAGACTGGACAGATCATGACACTGCCAAACATGGTAGGTGAACAGGCCTAAGGCACTCACGTTAGATATTAATAAGATGGTTCAATGGAGTGGAATACAGGTAAAACAGGTAAACAAAATATTGAATAACCACACGTCTAGGACTGTAGGTCTCACAGTGAACGTTACTTGATAAAAAAAATATATATTATTATGTATATGGGCGGCACGGTGGCGCAGTGGGTAGCGCTGCCGCCTCACACCTCTGGGACCGGGGTTCGAATCCGGCCCAGTTCC
>JAODKL010000036.1:15525132-15542954 GCA_026780765.1 Petrocephalus schoutedeni | reverse complement strand
TTAGTGTATATATATATATATATATATATATATATATATATATATATATAATTTTTAAATATGGCCCTGTACTTGAAGTCTATTTTAATCACACCATAACTTATCATTTAAGTTAGTCTCCTAAAAATAATATTATTGTTAAGTTTATAAGACAAAATAGAATACAATTATTTGCATAAAGAATTAGTTGAGTGTTACTAAAAAGAAGAATACTACTTTTTGGCTTTATATTAATGTGTGCTTTTAAGCACAGTTTGCTGTAATTGCATGTATGTTTCAGACTATAATGAATGTCCTGTCCCTCTGTACAGGCAGAAAACTTAGGGAAGAGTTGGGGTTATGTGCTTGTGTACATATGTGCTGCAGCTTTCTGTCATGATCTTCATTTTCATGTTTCATTCATTTGAAAAGTGCCATTTTTCTGTAAAGGAAGAACAGGGTTATGAACAACAGTACTAATTTATTTTCTGTGTCTAGGAAAAAAAAAACACATGTGGGGAAAAAATATTTTTATATCTGTTCCGAAGGAGTAATGCTTGAAAAACATTCAAAGACAAAAAAACAAAAGCATTTGCTTCTCAAAGACTTGAACAATTAATTTCTTACATAAAAAAAATATTGTTCCTTTGTGTGCATTAGACCTTGTGTAAAACTGATGGCAAAATCAAAACTTTATTTCAAAACAACATAAACTGTTTAAAGATGCATTATTGGGCTAATGAAGGCCCTACGTATATCCAGCATCAATGGCCAAAAAATGTTGATATTTAATTGCTTAGCCAACCATTTTATCCCAGGAAAATTACCACTTCATTCATTGACATGACCCGATATTTAACTGCAGCAATTCAGCTTATGCAGCATGTTGGAAGGTATTAGAGCAAGGCCCCTCCTGGGAAACAGACCAGCAGCTCTTTTCTTCTTCTTTCTAGTGCTTTACCCATGATGCATTGCAGGTCACATGTGATCAGCAGACACGTGGGAGCAGAGTGCCTACCCCGGGTTGTGCTGAAGCAGTCCCCGCAGTACACCTTGTGGCCAAGCACCCACACGCTGTCCCCAGCCTTCAGGTGGCCCAGGGGACCATTGCACAGCTCACACTTGAAGAGATGCATGCACAAAGATTCTTAATAAGCCATTTCAATGACTTACAAAAGTAAGCACACAACAGAATACATATGGACTGGCTGCAGTGGAGTTCGCATTTATCCATCGTTTTCATAAAAATAATTTGACGAATAATGTTACTTAAATATTATACAATTTATTGCACAATTAAATGATGGAATTGCTTAAATATGGTTGTATCTCTGTACTTAACATTAAAATATAATAATAATAAGTATTAATAATATTTAAATAGACCCTTTTCGAATAGCTTACTTTGTCATTTCAGATATTCCTCAGCCTTATTCAGCACATTTTCTCTACATCTAGATTTATCCTTTTTGTTTTGATTTTCTTTTTTCGTGACTACGAAACCGTAAAGGCATTTTTTAAAATCTTACCTTAAAGCAAGAGGTATGACAGCTGATCTTCACGCCATCCAGGACCATCTTGGGCCCCAGACTCACTGGCTTATGACAGCAGGTGCAGAGGTCTTTTTCGGATATCGTCCTTCAGAAAAATGGAGACGTGCATGTTCCAATATAAAGTACTCGAGGGGCAACCAAACTACCCCTAAAAGGTGCAGGATAACATCAGCTTCTATCTCACATTTTTAAGTGGGTGAGGGATACGGACGTTTGTGGCTTATGGAAATATAATGCATGTAAATAATATAGAAATGAGACTAACCCGTTGGACGGTAAGTGTGACGTTATTGATTTAGGCAGGAGAAGGTCAGCGAGACAGTCCTCGGGGCTTTTGCAAGGAAAAAATTTATTAGGTAAAGGAGCAATTCCAGGCAAAGTAAAGGAATCCCATGTAGTGACAGAGGATATGCCTCATACTGTACCTAATTCACAGGATTCATGTCTCTAAAGCAAACCACTGGCACACCAAAGGACACTGCTGCCTTTGCGGAGACAAATACCAGAACCATGGCCTGTCTATAACAGTGGCACGGCTGATTTTCTTAAGCTTACAAACATACAATCCTCATCCTAAACTAAACAGAAAGAATTCAGGTCGTCTATATGCTGGTCATGGTATTAGTGTTGTTTATTTGTCTTTATTTGCATTATTTAAGCAGTGTAGTGTAGTCGTTATTTTTTACAGTGCAATGGTTTTACGGCTTGAGCGTGCCGACCTTATCTTGGCATTTGTAGAGGTGCTCACCGATACCACAGCCTCACTCTGTGGGGCATCTCTAAGGGACACAAAAATGAGCCTCAATTATAGTAGCTATAGCACATCAGTCTGTTTTTAGTTCTACCTAAGTAATACCTGAATAATACTCCTGCTTGGCATGCCGCTGCCTTTCGCTAACGTTAATGCAGGGGTGTGGTCACCGAGCATTGTGCAGACCAGAGGAGTGTGTGGCATTAACCCACCGGAGAGGCTCCCCATCCTTCAGCTCCTTCTTGGTCCAGATCTTGTCCTTCAGCAAGGAGGTCTTTGTAGTGTTCGCTGAAACCAAAATTGCACCTTAAAAAGCATCCTGCTTTTAAAAACACCTCCTGCACTTTTAAAGCTGCTCTGCCAACAGACTTAACTATAATTTCAAATGATTTTTATTAGTGAGTGGAATAACAATGAAACTGTAACTGAGTATAGATATATACTGTATAGATGTGAGAATCCCAGTGTGATGAAATCGCCGGCTAGTTCAGTCAATTACAGGTGACCCAGGACAGTTCGAAGTTCACAAAGCAAATTGGGACAACCCAGTTTATGGACTTCGTTATTATTATGAGTACTGGACAAAAGTATATATATATATATATATATATATGTAAAAAAATCTTACCACGATTTGGAGAGTATGGCTTGGGATAGTAGTAAGACATTTTGGAAAGTAGGGTGGGGTCAGCCTCTGAAACAAAAAATTTATTTATACACAGAATGCAGCTATATTCTCTTCTTGTTAATGTTAGGAGTAATTATGTCATAAATAAATTAATTTCTTGCCAATTCATATATTGACCAATAGAGAACATTATTTTTATAATGGTTTTGCAGAAAGAATGTTCTTGCAGAGAAGATTAATATACCTGTATGTGTTTTTATAAACATTCACATTTAGCAGCCTTTTGTTCGAGACAATGTACAATGAGGCAATTAGGGTATAATAAATGCATCAAGGAGTTAACTGGGAACAAGTGCAGCTAGGCTGAACTTCCAGTGAATGCCAGTTCATGTAAAACACCTGTGTGCCTGGAATGTGTTTCAGACAGCAAGAACAACAATACCTTAACTGCACTCATGCAGAAACCCGACGCCTTATGTCCCACCTTGCGTTACAGATAATCTGTCTGCCACCCCACAAATAGCATACTCTTATCTCTACGTGCCATTTTATCTATTGTCCTATCATTCTTTATATTTTTTAACGTCTAATTTCAAAAACAATGCATATAGTTATTTTCCAAATTCTGAGATTAGTTTTTAAAACTCTTAAAAAATGTGTAGAGAATGAGTAGAGAAGTAGTAAAATTTTAGTACCGCCACTGTAATAATAATAAAAAACAGACATAATTTAAGCTAAATAAGTATATTTTATTTCCCTAAAAACTGTAGCTGAGTAATGTACATTGTATCAAATATTGTTACACTAAATGAATGTTAACATGGACTTTGAACCAGTGAAATTATACTTTCAATGAATGCAGTTTTAAGAGGTAAATTTACCTGGATGTGAGAGCCTTCAGAGAATGTGGTGGAGCAGTAATGTTCATGTCTAATTGCACCTGCTTTTGTCCTCCAAGGAAGGGAAGAGCCGATTAGAGGCGGGCTGAGAATCGCATATTCACTTCCAGGAAGCTCAACAGATCTAACCACAGTAGTCAGTGTTTTGTCCCCAAAGAGCGATAATTAACATACAGGTGTTTCACAGAACAAAGACCAATTATAATTTAATTGCACATGTTGAGTTCCTGAATCTGCTTGATCTAACAAGTGTATGTTTATCCAGTTTCAATAATTGGATTAATTTAATAATTAAGCTGTTTAATTAACAGGAATTTGTGGTAATTACCCTATTACAGGTCAAACAAAGATACTAATAAATGTTTTTAAAAAGGTATTTTCTATTTGTTAAAAAAAAATCACATCATCATAAAATAAGAAGCGTCAAAATATCATAAATAAAATCACTGCCAGAATTAACTGCCAGAAATCAAGCATAATGAATTCTTAGCTCAAATGGGACAAAACCCAAAATTTCTACTTTAGTCCATTTCAAGCCATTTCAATTGCATCTTTCATCTGAACTAAAACAAAGATCACACGTGGAAGAGACACTTTCATTGTTAGTTCGCTCACAAACAAAAATATATTTTTAATATCTGAAATTCTTGGTTAATTATGACAAATACGAAAACTGTAGCAAAGAATTTATTGTGCCTTAGCGAAATAAATAATAAAATAAAATAAAGCATTGCCCTTTGTACTCAAAGGGTGTGGTTGCAGAAGAATATATTGTGTTTAGCATGCATTTTATTCTAAAGACGTTTATTAACAGATACTACAGTATATTATATTTATTGATGTGTTGTTATTTGTGTTCCCGTGTGTGCTCTATGATGGCCCGGCATTCTCTCTGGGCTGTACCTTGGCCTGTCCTTCTTGGGTAAGCTCCCAGGTTACTCTGATTGGATAAGAGACTCTGAAAGAAGATGCATGGATGGGTAGAAATCTATACCAACAAATAGATGAGCTATCAACAGTTATCACATATTTCGGATCTGACCTGACTGGCACGTCAAGCATCCATGATAAAGTACTGACTTTGGCTATTAGCATGTGCAGCATTATGCATTGTCAGGTTACCCATGGTGTAGGCCCACACACCTTTCTCATCACTGAGCACAAGCGGGTGACTTGCCTATATAACCCCTTTCTCCACATCTAGTCTCATCTTGTCTTTTTGCCACACATAGCATAAACAGCTTATTGAGCCAGGGTTGCAAATTTATGAACTGTGCCCCATTCCATTCATGAACTGGAGTTGAATTGGCCACACCCTGCATGACATTGTATTGGAATTTGAATTGGAATGACAGGAAGAAGAATTTAATTCATTTCAAATAAAATAATCCTCAATTCAGTTCTGAATGGTGTGCAGCCCTGTTTTAAGCTTTGTTACACAATAGCCTCTTTAAATGTAGACGTGTCTTGGTGTCAACACATGAAAGAGCCAGAGGTATTGGGACAGGACAGGCAGGCCAGGCAATTGCCTGGGGCCTCCAAGCTGGGCTGATTACATAGTACCACAAAGTATTACCACAAATATGATTCATTTGTATATTCTGTTTTTCACAAAAGTAAAAATAAAGGAATTGTGTTTATTAAATTCACTTTGTTGATATTTTTAATGTAGACTTCGCACTAAAATAATGGTGAGTTGGAGAGCCCCATGGAGTTTCTTGCCTAGGGTACCTAGTGTCCCTATAATCGCCCTTGGAAATAATAACATGTAATTCAGTGTATTGTACTCAGTGCCACCATGACACGTCAGGTAATCAGGTAATCAATCAATGCACTCCTCCTGTGCAGGGCCACAGATGGGATTCTTTTATGAATATGGGCAAAACTGGAATGATCACATGGCCACATCTGGAAGCTGGCTGCAAGAATGCAGGGAGTCTGCAATACTGCCACTGAAGAAAAAGGGGGGCTACTTTGAAGAGTCAAAAATTTAAGACATCTCTGAGATGCTGAACACTTCCCTCAGTCGATGCAATATTTGGTATGTTTTACTTCATCGCCTCTAAACCTTTTACTATAAGGCGAATAACAGCTCAAACTGAGACAAATGCTTTAAAAGCAGGCGTGTCCAGACTTCAGTTTACATTGGAATTACAATCAACTTCTGGAGGCTGAAATTGTACTCGGTCTGAGAAAAAGGAGGGGTGACCATGAACGGCCTGTCACAGTGCCAAGTGTGCTCACTGGGGTTTGCTAACATGCTGGCAGACAGCTGCTGAATGAGAGTGAGGAAAGTTTGAGATATAGAAGATTTAAAGCAGTGCAAAGTTAATGCCGTGCCATAAAGCATATGCACGTTAGATTTTTTTTTTGAACTGTCTACTCTATCCCCTGTCTGTTTTGGAGGACTACTTACAGCGTCTTTGGTGGCTTGCTTATTTACGCCATACCACTAACGAGAGGCAAGCTATGCTGCTTCTGGGGCCCAGTGAATCCGTAGTGACGGTATGTTCATATTTTTTCTATTGCTGTTTTTGACATGCTAGTGCATTTTTTTCTGGTTACCACATTTTGTTTTCATTGTCGTGTTTTCATATGAGGGAGCAGATGATTGTGACATTGGCTCAGCAACTTGGTGGGATTGTGTTTGTCCTGCCATATAATTTTGTACACATTTTTAGCCTTAAAGAGACAGACACAGATTCTGTAAGATTTACTTTTTCATTTAGATTGAAATGGATAATGCATTTTTTAGTGGTCATTATTAAAAAAAACTACATATATACACTGCCCGGCCAAAAAAATAGGCACATTGCATTAATTTTTCACTGAGATCTTGTATTGCTGATAGGTGAGTTGAACCATTCCCAGACTCGGTGGTGGCCAATTCATGTGTGAATTCATGATCCCTGAACCACTCTTTCACAAATCAAGCCCGATGAATCTTGGAATTCTCATCCTGAAATATGCCCATGCCATTAGGAAAGAAAAAATCCATTGGTGGGAAAACCTGGCCATTCAGTAGATTCAGGTGCTCAGCTGACTTCACTTTATTGCTGCATAACTTTGCTGAGCTGTAATAATGATCCAGTCATTGGCTCTTAAGTACTTGTTGATTTAAAATCAAATGGTGACTTTTTTTTGGCCAGGCAGGGTATACAGTATATATCTGCAATTAATGTAAATGAGAATACGTATATGGCTTTGCAGGTGGAGAAGATATTAATCCCATCAATATTTATCTGGTTTCCTGCACTTTTAATCTCCCTGATCTTAATAATTATTAAGATTATTAACTTAATAATGTTAAGTAGGCCTTCATTGTTTTCATGCTAATTTATCTTGAATTGAAATGTAGCATTAAGCAGCATTATGTAGAGTTGTCCTGAAATGTTGTGGAAATGCTTTGTGACGAATGAGGAGGCCCTATTGCTGAAGTTACCAAGATGACCTCTGACCCCTTCGCTGAGTTGCCCACACCAAACACCACTTACTGAATTTAAAAGTATTGTAGTCTGTAATATAACTGCATTCTAGTTTCACCGTACCAGTCAATTTTTAGGCTAGTGCATTTTAGCAAAAAAAATTAAGTTTTATAAGATATTCCAAATGTACACATTTGAAAAAATAGTCTGATTTCACATATTCTAATAAAACACATTTTGGTAAGAAAATTACTGCTGTTACAGATTAGTTAATACTATTAGTCACTACCAAACACACCCTTACATAATAACCAATCACACAAAATGAGTAATTTTCATAAACAACATTCAATACTTTTCGAAGTCAGGCTCCTGTAAGTTCCCCCACCTCTCATTTTAAAAGCAGTCCTACTGAAAGTCATCAGGGGAGAGGAACCTCTTCATAGGTTATGTGGATGTAGGGTGGCTTCATTGGAAGGTACCAGTATTCAAAGTTATAGAACAAATAGAATGTCTTTTCCAACATGACCTTTTCGACAAGCTCAAGGAAGCTGTGTATGAATTCTTTGAGTGACTGGTGTGGACGAAAAGAATAGTAGAACTTTCTGATATCTGCAGCCAGACCTTTACTGGAGGAATTACCAAAGATTACGCTGTCATTTCCGAGAAAGGTTGGCTCTCCACTGTAGAGATAAATCTTGGTGTAATTAGTCTGGGTGGCGCTAGACAGTTTCACGCCCAACTCGGCCAGCTTCCTGTAGGTGCGGTGCACAAACTGAGAGCAATCGTAGGACTCAAACCACACGGTGGAGTTGGGACTGGGCTCAGACTGGACAGTCCAGGTCTCATAAAATATGCCCGTGTTATTGTCCTTCCTGATCCATTCAGCCATATCATTGAACTGTCCACCTGAAAGATTAAAAACCAACAGAAAAGCATCAGTTGACTATGTAAAATGGTTCTTTTTTTTTAGAATCAATAAACCACAATTTACAGTACAGTGCAAAGTCTTAGTTGGGGAACAAAAGTGAGGTTTAAATTATCTTCCTGATGGTGTAAAACTATTACAAATAGTTTACAAATTACAAACTACATTTGTGAAAGTATGTCAGCTTAGCCACTTCACCCCAGTGTTCATGTCCAATACACCCATGCATTTTTGACTAGGCCATTAAGACACCTCTTATGTGCAATGCATTGACGTTTTAAATCTAAATTTAAGTAATAAATTGACTGAACTGGGTGTGAAATTTCACAAATACATGGAATGTCTGGAGTCCCCCTGATGATATCATTAACTTTTTGTAGAACAGATGAATTTCTTGTTTTATTGTGCTGCTCTTAATTTGCATGTTCCAGTGTTGAATTGTCTTTATCACTCTGAGCAAATATGCACTTACTACCTGGAAAAATATCCTTAAACATTTTCTTTTACTGCCTAAACGTTTTGCACAGCACTGTACACAAGGTACTGCATTTTGTTGTTTTTACATTTTCAATTTAATACAGGTATAAAAATACCTTCAAAGTTTTCTGGATTTATTTGCATATTACACATTGTCCCAAATCTTTTGTAATTGAATTGAGTGTAAGTTTAGGTAGGTAGCAAATACTTGAAAAGAATCAAATGAGATTGCTGAATACGGTGAGGGCGTCTTACGGCTCTCTTCTGGCGTCACACGACGACCGCCGCACCTACCTGACATCTGCCCCACTTTCTCCAGCGTCCCATTCTGAACCCAGTGCAGGTCGTCAATGCCCTCAAAGAAGCAGGCGGCGCCTTGGTTGCACCAGAAGGGGGCACTAAGCTCCGGCCTTAAGTGCGGGAAAGTGCAGTTCCCCAGCTGGAACAGCTCGTACCACTCCATCGTATAGTTTTTCTCCGTGTCACGGCTTCTGAACCCAATGGCATCATGCATAATATTCTGAAACACAAGCGCGTAGGTAACACTTATATAAAAATCACGAAAACGGTTAACCGGCAGAGACAACAAGTGATAAGAACTTACAAATTTTCCCAAGAGGTCCCCATATTTAAACTCCCACACTGGAGTTTGAAGTCGGAATATGTCGATTGCATCCGAGTCCCTCATAGCGGGAATGCGGCCATCTCGGTCTCCGGTCGGGCAAAACGGGTACAAAGCCTGGCAGTAAGGATCGGCTACTGGACGATGATCGAATCGCCTGGGCAAGAAAAGAAACAGCCTTTACGTGCTATGCTCAAGGTACAGTAGCAAGTTTCCCAGGCAGTAGCAGATGCGTGGCTTGTACGAGCGGAAACCATTTCAGTATTGTCATACTGGGAATAAATAACAGCTGGTGCCCATGATCAGTTGTTTGCCAGATTTGCATGGAAGTTGTCCAAATAAAAGGGAAAATACTAGCTAACTAACTTTGGGTTGAACATTGAGCTCTCTACCCATTTAAGGGGGTCTAGGGGGTTGTTCTGGCTGGTTTTGATTACGGGGGGTGTCCGTTTGCCCGTTACCTCTGAGCCGCCCCCCGCTGCCAGCCTGCTCGCATGCCTACCTGTAAGGCACAGGCCATTCCTGCTCTCCCGCTGCACCACTGCCATGTATGTAATCCAGCGATGTCATCAATACTGTTAAAGTCAAGAAAAACATCCTGCCTTCCAACGGCAGATCCAACTCAGCGGCACCGGACGTGGAGTCTCAGTCACCCGGTCCCGCCGCTGGACTTCGCCCCGGGCTGGCTGGTGGTGGCTGTCACCGTTAGCAGCAGCCTGAAGCGGCGGATCAGGTCCAGCAAAACATTACACAA
Source organism: Petrocephalus schoutedeni (assembly GCA_026780765.1). NCBI lineage: Eukaryota > Metazoa > Chordata > Actinopteri > Osteoglossiformes > Mormyridae > Petrocephalus > Petrocephalus schoutedeni. The sequence goes on along the minus strand of JAODKL010000036.1, from coordinate 15,532,938 downwards.
GCTTGGCCCCAACCGCAAAACAGCACGCTTCGGCTCACCAGCGCACCCCTTTAATACAAGTTACTTCCTCCTTCGGCGGCCCGGAACCGGGGCGGGATGGGTAAGCCTCTCATGTGATCGTGTCGTCATGTGACTTAAATTCCCTTCAATCAGATGACGGGCGGATCAGCAAATCACATTGCGTATAAATTTTGAAATAAATGAAATAAACTTTCTCCATTATTATTTTATTATCATCATCATCATTATTATTATTACCATTATTGCTATCATTATTATTGTTGTTGTTGTACTGCTGTCGGAAAAGAGCCAACAATGCAGCCTGGAGTATATGAAACTCTCTGTAAGAAGGCTGTACTAAGGATTGTGTAGCATTACCACATTTCTTTGAAAACAGATACTCTATTCATCCCCATGGGGAATCTGTGTTACTCCAGCTTACTCTCCTTGAGATATACAGTGCAGGGTCACCCAGCACCCCTGGGGCAATTGGAGTAAGGGGCTTTCCCAAGGGCCCAGTCAGTAGTGACAGCCCTCCAACGGCGACCTTCCGAACACATGCACAGGGCACAAACTGGTGACAGAATTGCTAAGTTACAAGTTAATATCCATACATATGGCAAAATATTTATATTACACTCTTTTCTTACCGAGATTTTTGATGTGGGTTTAAATAGTGTCCGTTCTTTAATATTCAATCAAATTCTTATACCCACAATATCGTAGTATGACAATTTTGCGTTGAATTTCACCTCTCTGTCCACTAGATGTCGCACCTCACGGTGCTCGTCGCAGGGGCGGCGCCGGAGCTTTTCGTTTGCGGATGCTATGGGGCTGCTTGACTTTTCAGCGAGTGCGCTCTGAAACGTAGGGTTTCCCCTTAACGTACCGTACCAAAGTTACATTTTCTACTGCTACATACACAAACACGCACGCACTTCTGGATCACCGTCCTGATAAAGAAAAGTAAACTAAATAACCGGTCTCAATGCTTAACTATTATCTTCCCTTTAATTGCCTAATGCAAAAATATTATAATGCTTACAGCAAACACAATGCATGCATATAAATATTCATATAAAGCTTCCCTGTTTGGGGACTGATCTGCACACTATATGTGACGTGCTGGCCAAATATGTAAGCAATGAGTTAACAGTCACAACTTGCATCAGCCCTCGGCTTACTCCTCCTATCTCATTCCGTTCAGTCTGCATAAAGAAAACCACAAACGCTGCTCAGATTACTTCTGGATTGTCCTGGCTGCTGCACGTCCTGAAAAGCGAATGTGGACATGGCTTTGGTTGATCTTCCGCGCCGAGTTTCCAGTGCCGAGGACAACGGCTCTCACTTTCCTGAGATCATAGAACTGAATGTTGGAGGGCAGGTTTATGTGACCAGACATGCAACTTTAATATCGGTGCCGGACTCTCTCCTCTGGAACATGTTTAGCCAGCAAACGCCCAAAGAACTACCCCGGGACAGCAAAGGGCGTTACTTTATAGACAGAGACGGCTTTCTGTTCCGATACATTCTGGACTACCTGAGGGATCTGAACCTCGTTCTGCCCGATTACTTTCCGGAGCAATGCAGGCTGCAAAGGGAAGCCGAGTTCTTCCAGCTGCACGAACTCTCCAAGCGCCTGGGCGCCAAGACGAGCAAAGAGAGCTCGGCGAGTGAGGTCATCTGCCCGGGCGATCCGGACGGAGCGGCGCTGCTCGGCGCGGTCCGGGCGCCCGGGACCAGCCCCAGGAAATCCGGCTACATCACCGTCGCATACCGGGGCACCTATACCATCGGCAGAGACATCCAGACCGACGCCAAATTCAGAAGGGTGGCCAGGATCACCGTGTGCGGAATGACGTCCCTGGCCAAAGAGGTGTTCGGGGACACTCTGAACGAGAGCCGGGACCCGGACAGACCCCCGGAGAGGTACACGTCCCGCTACTACCTGAAGTTTAATTTCCTGGAGCAGGCTTTCGACAGACTGAGCGAGGCCGGCTTTCGCATGGTGGCCTGCAGCTCCACGGGCACCTGTGCGTATGTCAGCAACGACCCCAACGAGGACAAGATCTGGGCCAGCTACACCGAGTACGTCTTCAGCCGGGACTGATGCGGTCCCGGGACCGCCGGTGCCCAGAGCCGGGGCTGCTGCGGTGCCCATCTATCCATGCAATTAACTGTCACGCCAGCACGCCGCCCCCCCCCATTTCCTTTTGCATCGGATGTTAATTGTTACAAATTACCCCCCCGGGAACACCACGCACTTGTGGACGAGCAACTTTTTTATTTCGTGTAGCTGCGCTTTGCTGATTTGGGGAGGGGGCGCACTCGGTCCGTCCGGACTTGCCTGGTCTTGTTCTGTAATTTAATTCAATCTCCGTCAGTTACTTGGACTCCGGTGGCTTGCCCCGCAAAGCTGCCCGAGTGGGATGATTGTATCCGGACAGCGTCGCTGTCACCCCGAGCGAGTTTTCCACATTAAAAAGTCAAACTGACCTGAGATTTCCTGCCATCTGCAGACTTTCCCCATAAAATACCCCTGACTCGTTACCTTCGCAGTTTATTGTTGCCGGTTGTATCACGTTATCCGTTGAGGCCAAAGGCTCCCATTATGTGCCGTCAATTATTATGAGAAACAATTGTACGAAACGTCATGCTACTTTTATGGATGATGTTCTTCTTGACGCATACTTTTTAGAATATGGACTATTCTGTTTGACTGAATACAGCAGCGTGTGTTTATCTGGAGCTGTATTACATATTTAGCAAAAAAAATAAAGGACATTTTTCAAGAACTCTTTTTGCGGTATGTTGGTGTGTTACGGACATGTGTGATCACGTTTCCAGGCTTCGGGCATAGGAGGATTTACGTTACAGTGAAGCGTCGACGGCGAGGAGAACATCAGCTTTCTGCCTGCTGCTGATATATGCGTGATATTTTGCCCTGTCGTGATCTAAGCAATTTTGCAATTACCAGCATTGCAGCTGTTGTGAAGAGCATCCGGTGGCCAAGAGGAACCAGCGAGGTAAACTGTCAGAGTGGAATCTTTGGAGAGGAAATCGCCAATTAAATATTGAGTAAACATATTCAAAATTCCTTTGAATCAGTATACGAGATAAAAGCATAACAATAGATTTACAGTTCAGCCTGCGCAAACTGAGAAAAAAGTTATTATGAATGAATACTAGATAAGGTGACCGGTGTAAATGCGCGTTGACTTCCAGCGAAGACTGCATAAAGAACTGTTAACATCGACCACAATAAGAAATCACCGTTTCATCTGCATGAACCGGAACACAGGGAGAGTACCTTTGTGCAATCATGCAATACTAATTTTTAGTGGTTTTTGGTTCAAAACACAGATTACAGACATTTACATAATTTTCCTTCATTTAAACACTACGGGAAAGGTTAATTAAACAATAGCTTGTTTTCATTTTATTTTTGAAGCAATATTATGAAGTAGGCCTAAGAGCACCTGCTACTGTAGGCTCTTTAGTTTTTTAAGTTTCTTTGCCTTCAGCCAGACACTGGGCAATAAATATGGAGGAAGTTCTATTATCATTTACCATCCTGCTAAGATGTAAGCGACTGGCGGAAGTGAAAGCACTGTCTATACATAGTCTGAATTTGCAAAGAGGTGACACGCTGTAAAGCACTCCTGCTCCTTTTATTAATAACGCCATGTTCGTCTCATGAAATAGACTTGTAGCTTGTTTACCGCCATGCTGTGACAAGTAACCTAATTGCATGAAAACAGGCTTATCAATGTGCATTTAGCTTCGAGTTATCTTATAGTAGATAAGCCTTTTCAGACTCCTTCATCATAAAAATGACTCCAGTCTAAACCACTTAACAAATCAAAACTAAATCTCCATGTATTTGTGCACCACTCCTTTTTTGTAACAAAATAAATAAAGTTTATATGCTCTTCTGAATAAGCCTATTAGTCTGACTGCGTCAGATTCCCTGGTTTGGGTTTCCTCCGCAGGACCAAGGACCTTTGGTAGAGGTCATAGAAAAAAGGCAACTCCGATTCACATTAGCAAGTTTATGGACTGTAGAGGAAATCCCTAAAATGGCATGGAGGGAACATGCAGACTCCACACAGACAGGAGCCAGGAGTCAAACCACAGGCTCCATAGGTATGAGTCTCCTATGCCAACTTCTGCACCACCATGCCACCCTGTGCGTAGGGCACAAGTAATTTTAATATCTCTTCCTCTCCTTCATATTGAAAATATTGAAAGACCAATCTCATAAAACAGGTTGGTATGTGTCTGCATCCACCTACAGACAAACTGTCAGCTGTCTTCCTACAGGGTCAAGAATATGTGCTAAATAGTAATGCCAAATACTGTACTTTACAAGGGGAGATTTCAGTATAAATATGTATATCTGAAAGGTTGCAATATACCATTTTGTATGAGGATATGGCAGAATTGCCATTTCCTGTCATATCCTGTGGCATTTATTTAGAGCGGTGTTTGACAACACATCAACCACAGGAAGGCATGCATAGCACTTATTAGAGATCGGATACATTTTACCGTCGTCCCCACAATGTTTTCTTTGTAGAAGTATCTCACTGTCAAAAAATTATTTAGAGGATGTTTTTTAAAGGAACTAATACTTTGCCGTGGCATAAAATGAAAGGAATGAGGCCCTGAATAATTACGAGGAATGAAGATCAGTATTTACACAACAACAATACTGGGATGTGGATCTTGTCAAGGTAATTTGGGCATACCCTTTCAGAGATAAGCCAACCCGAAAGATTTTGTTGGGGAATCGGCAAAGCGGCTAATGAAATCAAGCCATATAGAGAGGCAAAAGCAGAAATGAAACTTAAAGCGATACAAAGGAGCTGTCAGTGTTGTTTTGTGTGTTTATTCTCAGGAAGGAGAGCAAAAAGGGTGAATCTCAAGAAAATGCAAAGAGTCTGTTATGTTTAACAAGAAAAAAAAGAAAGAAAGAAATATATCAGTCTGAAGGTAAGAAATGCATTAAATAAGAAATTAAAATGACTGATCATGGAACACTGTTGCTATGTTTGTGAATTAATCCCCAGGCCTGTATCAAAAGGGTGCCAAAAGAGCCTGACATTTCTGATAGAAATATAGAATTGCCTCTGTGGCTTTAAATGAACCACTTCCTAGATTAGGGTACAAGTGCAGTTCCACCTTTTGCAGAGATACAACATCTGCACCGTGCATTATCTGAGTGCAGTTTCTGCATTCAGAGTGTTAAAGAGCTCCGTGACAGCGCTTGGTGTTAAATGCAAGATTAAATGAGAAGGAACTGACTATTTGTCCTTCAATTTGGTCCTTGGTCAGGCCCAAACATTTTAGCATTTCTGTTAGATTTGTTCAGTCCAGGATTTCATTGTATCAGTAATGCATTTAATATACAGTATATCCACACTTACAGTGTGTGACACAGTGGCCTGTTGGGAATCTGCAGTACGCCACCAGGAGATTAGCTCAACGCAGACTGGCGGTAACCTCGGCTTTTTCATTGTCGGACTCAAGTGGTACCAATGGGTCATGGCTGGTGACCAGGGGGTGGCACAGTCCAGCCCTGCACTCCTAGCTACAAGCAAATATAGGTACAGTATGTCAAAAGGTCAGTGGGCGTGTCGAAAGGTGGGCGTGTCAACAGGAACAGAGTGTGGTGAAGTGGGTGGAACCACACATGTGATTTCCTCTGCGCTTTGCGGAAGCGTGGAAGTGTAAACATGCACAGGAACTGTCTTACCCTATTGGAACAAATATGAAACAGGCATTTCATTATAGATCTCTGTTAATCATAATGATTGCCTGACCTATATGTCTGGTCTTGTTCGGAAATTGACAGTGTTTTTGGCCAACAGGAATTACTTTTAGGAGTGATTCTGGTAATTATATTCAGACAATTCATAATATTAGTTTTAATATGTCAATCTATAGTACATAAAGCTGTGAACATATGTAGTTCATGAACATAATTATTTCAGTGCTCAGAATGAAGAGCAATTGCTTCTTTTTTGTGATTTGGAGTAGCATAATTACGTTTCTGTCAATTTCTTAAATCCAAATTATTGGAAAAAATTATTTGGTGTAGTATTTTTTATTGAACATTATTGTTTTGATAACAGATCATTAACCAGCTGCATTGCCATGGGAATCTGCCCTGAAATTAGCATATTTTTGTACATTTCTATTTTTACCCACATCTGGAAGACCAGGAACCCTGTCATTAGCAGAAAGGCATAAGTTACTGACATACTATGTCCTGTCATGTGGTTTGTTTAAGCAACATAATGGTCATCACTCTGTTTCTGGAAACACACATGATCTTCATTAGTCATTCAAAGCAGTGCACAGCAATCTAAAATGAGTCATGAACATCACTATAGGGAAAGAACACCGTTCTTCCCCGTTCAGTTCCGTTTCTTTATTATTAATCGTAGATAAGGTCCCATGCAATTGTATTCAGAACAAAAAATATCTGATTTATATTTGCATTCAAAACCTGTACGTTCAGACAAAATGTGGACGGCATCATTTATCATTCTCAGAAGCATTCAAGCCAGCAATTACTGGAGACATCCTAATCCTGTCTTATACTCGCCATAAGAAAACGGAACCATTTGTAAATGCCAGTACAAGTTTTGCGTTCCTCGTGAGGAGAAGCTGACAGTTAAATTGTGAAGGTACAGTATGTTGGGATTGCCTATGTCACATTTGTCCATGACATGCTGCATTTTCATAAGATCATTAAATTACAAACGTCTAATTCCAGTACATTTACCTGGACCCTATCCCAGGTAAAATGCTGCAGTATTCATTCTGTGGGCTCATCGGTTTATATATACTCACCCATAACCTCACTGTATGCCCATTGACTCAAGGGGAACATCCAAATCACCACATACACCAAGCAGAGGCACGATTCAAGGCATACAGCTGTAGTGCTACTCACTGAGTCACCATGCTGTTTTGGATTTGACTTGTTTTTGCAGTGATACAAAACATGCAATACTCAAAATGTCTGTATTTCAGTGAGTTTCCAGCCTATTCATTATGTATGGGATTTTGTTGATAGTAGCAGAATCCATGACTGGAAAACACATAGCTTAAGGCATTTGTGAATAGAACTAGTAATTTAGTCAAAGACAGTTGTATATCATTTATGTGTGACCTAGACTTGAGGTTTTAGGATTCAGCTACAAAATGGCTAAAATTCATTGTTATTCAGCAACAAAATTACAGAATTTAAAGCAAAAACAAATAACTGCTAAAATCTGACTACTTGCTCAAAGTATTGTAGATTAGAAGGTAAAACAATATGCATTTTCTATATATTGTTATTTCTAAAATGCATTTCGAAGTATAAGGCAAAAACTACTAAGGATGCCCCTGTGTTCTGGGTTGATCATATTTTGCATATAAGCTGCCTTGTAATACCCGACATATATTTGAATGATTTAACTGTGCAGTGAATTATCATTTGGAAACCACACTGGTGGGAAATCTTTAAAATACATGCTACTTTAAGTTCAGATTCAATTCTATCTTTCAGTTCTATTCCCTGTGTTTACTCTGGGACAGGAACCCCACTCATTTGATTAAATGATCCTTTGTTTGCCATTTGCACAAGTACATGGAGCTACATCAAATACACTAATATATACATATATAAATTTATATATATATCCATCCATCCATTTTCCAACCCACTTATCCTGTTCAGGGTCGCGGGGGGTCCGGAGCCTATCCCAGAAGCTATGGGCACGAGGCAGGGAACAACCCAGGATGGGGGGC
>JAODKL010000036.1:15481510-15514303 GCA_026780765.1 Petrocephalus schoutedeni | reverse complement strand
GGGGGGGGGGGGGGTATATCCAGATGACTACCAGGTGCGTGATTCATCCGTAACACTACTGCCATCATGTGCATGTCCTTCAATGACCAGCTGCCAATTTCATCCTCATGGTGTATAAAGAAGGAAAAGACAATATTTAGCTTTATTAAACCTTTGGTAAATTTAAAGCTTTTTCATCTGAGTGTCCAAATAGTTATTGAGAAAAGCATGACAATTTGACAGACTAGCATTGACTTATGAAATTGTAAGGTAACACTTTGCTTTACTTAAGGCCATGTTTCTAGTAATTTATAAACACATTTATAACAAATAAGAATGCCTTCATAAAGCATTTTAAACATGGCTATAAATATTTATCAAACAGCATAACACATTATGTCCATGTGTATTACTCAATATGAATGCTTTATGAAGCTCTCATCTATAATGCACTATAGACACCTTCATAATGCATTATAATGGCCGGTATAAGCATTAAGGATACTTTGTACTGCATTATAAAGGTAATGTGCATTATACACAAGGCTATAATGGGACAGTTATTAGGCTTCATAGAAAGTGTTTCCAAGAGGTAATCGGCCGAATGAAATGTGCAAAGCAGGGGATGTAGAGTATTAGGGTTGGGGTTAGAGGCCGAGGGAGAGTGTTGGGAGCCGGACCTGCAGCTGCCGCTCCTGCTCCCTCTGCCAGCGCTCCTGCCTCTGCCGCTCCTCCTCCAGGTTCCAGGCCCAGGTCCTGGTGGAAGTGCGAGGCGCCGGAACTGGCACCTTGTGAGATCAAGCACAGCAGCTCTGTCAGGGCAGTCACCGTCTAAGGCTATGCCCCGCGCAGTCCGGCCGTCCTGCCACCCTATTTTTGAACATTACCCAACTCTACTATGACGTCACAATTATCTCCTAACCATTAAACCTCAGGATAGACAATATCAGGTTTATTTTCAAAAGTGAAATCCAATCTTGCACTTTAATGACCTTTGGCGGGAAGTGCAGCCTAAAAATGTTTCAATAACATAATAAAATTGATCACTAGCTTACAATACGGACCCTCAAATACTTGAAACAGAGCAAGTCAGAAGTCTCAGCCACTCAATGAGAATAAGGTCTTGTTATTCTTCTATAACTCAGAAATTTACAAATAAACAGGTAAGTGTAAATGCGAGACAATCTTCCTTCTCCTAGTGTGAAAATGTAAACTGGCGAGCTGCACTGTGGTCATACAGTGGTAGCTCTCAATGGCACAGCAATATAAGTGATCACTTACATCTGCTTCTGTAGACTCTGAGCCGCCTGCAAAAAAAAAGAGCTTATTAGTCAGATTCTGTAGTACATCATCCTAGTTCTCTAGACTGAACAGAATTCAAATCCAGGAATAACAGGCTAATTAATTTCTAAAGCCATCCCTATCTATCCAGTCATGGGTCTAGGTTGCCTAGAGCCTATCCCGAGTAGCATAGCTGTCATAGATTAGCCAAGTAGCCAGACCCACATCATAAGAAGAGATTTTAGATGTCTATAAAGGCAGTGTTTTAAAATACTTAGTCTGGCTGTCTTACATGATACATAACCGCAGCAGAGCTTTCCTAGACCACCCAAATATATAATACTATAAACTAAAACCAACCAATAGCATTCAAGCATCTACATTCCTATACACCTGATTAGAAGCCATCTTGCCTGAAAAGGTGGAGTTGCCACTCGCCAGGCAGACTTTTGCACAATACTGTATACATATATACACATGGGTATGATTTTTAATTAGAGATGAACAATTATAGCACGCAATGATAGTACAGCTTATTAAGTGGTTAATTTAAAAAGCTATTACACTGTGAAACACTTTTTACTCTTGTGCATTGCACCAGCAACATCTGAATCACACTGCACAGTCACTTCTGGTCAGGGGTGCCATGCTGTCATAGCTGCGGACCTCCAGGTTTCAGATGTGACGTTTTAATCAAGTCCTGACTACAGAGGCGTATTAAGCTTTTTAAAAGTGGGGGGTTCTAGGATGGGGAAGTAAAACTCCCCTTGAATTTATCACAGCCAAATTATAACATAATTATAATCACAGCCAATTATATATAACTTTCTTCATTTCTACATTTTATTTACATCTACACTATGCAAATGAAAGGAGTCTCTCTTGCCCCGCCTTTTCCTTTTGTGCATCCTAATATTGCATGACAAAAAGAGAATGATTGCTTCAGGACACAGCTCTATAATAGGAACATATGATAATGCACGAGACAGACTGAAAAAAAGAAAAACATGGAGGTACTTGCCTAACGTATGCGGTAAAGTTACCCCCTAGCTATTTGCTTTAATGTTAAATGCAATGCCATTGGCTAGCAAGGGCTCACAGAAATAATTCGCCTCTTCTAGCCCTCGTCTTACATTATATAGAAAATGCTGACGTTAAGACATTGTGAATTATGTTTTACTAATTTAGCATGATGCAGTTCCAGATATCACTTTCTCAGGGATGTGCGGTCAAGGGAGGCAGTGAATAATAATAATTATGAATAATTAGAAAATAAATAATATTAATATTTGTCTACTGCTCTGTGCTATAAACAGACAGAGAGGAGTCTCATGGCGCGCGATACATCACTGATTGCGCCGAGCGCGTGCCTACTGCTTTCTTACAGTATGTCCTGTTTGTACTGTTTGTACACACCTATATAATATGCACTCACTTTCCATAGAATATATCATGTATTTCGTGCATGTGTATAACAAAGTTAGTCTTGCTGATCTGATACAAAACCGCAGCGAAAAAGTAGGAGGTGAGGCAGCCAGTACCTCTGCCTCAGAGTAAACCCACAGGATTACTGTTGCCGGTACGCTGGCTACGCCCGGGATTACTATTGCCCCACTGAGCAAGGTAACGTGCTACTGGATCGTAAAAGGGAACAGCTCACTGGATCTGCAATTTTACCTTGATTCTCAAAAAACTCTGATCTCCTTTTTGAGTTTTTCAGGGAGATGGGATCGAACTCTGCAGGACAGAAGCAAATGCAAACAGAAAAGTATTTAAATGCTGCTAACTGCGTGCATCGAGTATGTACATTTTATAGGAATGTTTTTTGGCAATGTTTATTAGATACTTCTAAAATGTTTTCGTTAAATTAAAAGAGTTTGAAACACAAAAGGTTAATGAGAAGAAAAAATAAACTGCTAGAATAAATATGAAATAAAAAAAATACAGGAAACTTGTCAACTAAATCTTAATTTATCGTCCTGGCTAGTTCTGACAGTCTACTGACTTCTGCGCATTACCTTTGCTTGGCCTAGTAACCAATTCATCTTGGAAACCACCATTCAATCCCTTAGACGCCACGTCCTGAAAAGATGATTACAACATCAGAAAAATTATTAATTAGTATTCCGGCCTCTCATTCTATGCAATTTCCACTGCAACTTATTGCTTTCTGAAAATAATTACCAGTATATCATAAAAATGCTTGTAGCAATTTAAACTGGGAAACAGAGCGTCATCTAAAAACACATTTGAACACAGCTCTTAAGTAGTCTATTTGCTTTATAAAGCCCATACTTACATATAAAGGCTTACTGCAGACATCTGCAGTTTTGATTGAAGTTTCTGAAGGAAGTGCTGTATCCATGCTGGTCAGATTGATCGTTTTATGGCTTTTAAATGGCAAGGAAGGTATGTCTCTCTCCCAGTCTGAATTTAAAAGATGTTCCGAATCATACCATTAAGGCTGATATACACTACCACAGAAATAATAAGACGTCAGAGCAGGAGAGAAAGGCAGTAGCAACCTGATTGTTATCAGAGGACAAAGGGGACAGACCCTCTTCCTAGTCATGGTGCCTACATTCAGAAACACTCTTGTACAGCCAGGGTTACCAATACCGCAAGCCTGGAGGCATTATTTTGGCCCAAATTCGTAAAACTCTAACTGTGACACTGAACCTCACACATCATTAAGTACCATATAAAGTCTTCACTAATCTGCAGTAATTTTGTCGTCAAAACAAACTTAAGACAACAAACTATGTCGGTATATGTAGCAGTTTTCGTAAACTGGTTAGGAGAAAACTACGTGTCTAAGAACACACAGACTGAAGTTTCATGTTAACATGATAAGGACAACCAGAACAAGTTAAAGTTCTTAGTTATTGGCTATTATATGTGCAGGCTGGGATGTCTGTGTTTTTATGAGGGCAGAGCAGCTCTGAATAATAAGTATGCCAAGACCCAGCAGACTTAAAGGAGATAAACCGATAAAACAAATAAAGAAGGTCAGGAAGCACTTAGTTGGGTTTTGTAGTACAGTGTTTCTCAAACCAGTCCTCGGGGAACACCGGACAGTCCAGGTTTTTGATCCCTCCCAGCTCCCAGCCAATCAGAAAGAATACCTGGTACAGGCGTGCTGGGAGCTGAGAGGAAGCAAAAATGTGAACTGTCCAGTGTTCCCCGAGGACTGGGTTGGGAAACACTGTTGTAGGCAGTGTCTCCCAACCCGGTCCTTAGGGACCCACAGCTGGTCCACGTTTTCCCTCCGTCCCAGCACCCAGCGGGTCCCCGCGGACCGGCTCGGGAAACACTTAGTTACAGCATTATCTGTGTCATTGGCTTGCAGGCTTAGCCGACTTACTGTTGTTGCCATGACGCCGGATGTCTATGACTAGGCTCCCCAGCTGCAGGGCAGTCTCCATGCTGCCCTTCCACTGTAAGAAGCTCATGTCGGACACCGGCTGCCCGCTCACAGTCAGTATCTCGTCGCCCACCTGCAGGTGGCACATTTCCGCAGGGCTGCCTGCATGCACAAAGAGCAGATCACTGATCAGGATGGCACCGTTGGTTTCCTCAACAACACTTCCAAGGAGCGAGTTCTCTTCTGTTAACAATACTGCTCTCGGCACGGGGGCCACGGTAATATAGGTTTAAATTATAGTTATAATTAATATAGTTATTATAGTTACAGCTTAAATTATAGATTTAAATTTAGCTATGCTCACACAGAGTCTCTGACAATGTAAGACTAGGTCAACAGTTATGATAAATAGATAATTGTTATGTTCATTCTGATGTGTACTTCCATATTCATTGTTTGCTTCTATCAAATAATTTGTGTAATAATAGTCATAACTGACATAACTGAATGTGGCATAGGGAATGTATTATACATGTAATAAAATGCTAAACTGTAAATCACTGCAAAACACAATTTCTCTCCATGCCTCTGAACAATCCCAGATAAATTTACATGGAAGACAAAAGGATAATAACATAACAAATCTTGTATGCATCAGTCGGTCCTGTGTTGTCAAACTGGATACTGTTTGCATACAGAGATATCAGTCTTCTCCAAAGTGAGCAGTACAGCATTGATTCAGCACAGTGCTAACAACATGAAAATCATAATGATTCCTGACACATACTTGTCAAAACAATATAATTCAGGATAATATTCTAGATTATAAATAAAGAAAATTCCAAGTAGGCTTGGGCCTTGTATTCATGTTTTATAGAAGGCATGCTAAATTGCTTTGCACAAAAAAATTCGATGGGCACGGTTCTTTCGTTATCTCGACATCATAGCCGACAGCCACTCACAGATAACGAGGTGGTAAAATAAAGTTTACCAGGCTGAATGCTTTTCACATGCACCCCAGTGGAGTCCCAGTCAGTCTGGAAGCCAAAGTCGCGACTGCTGTTTGGTCTCTGGTTCAGGCTGATTCTCATGTCACTGTAGTGCTCCTGTGCCATACACAAAGACACAGGTGATGATTCAGTACAATGAATCATCAGTGAATGATGATTCAGTGCAACACTGAGATTGCCATCGAGTCACCCAGTATGTCAGGTAATATATGTAACAAAAAAAAACTGCAGTTCCACAGTTGTGAGGAAAGTGCAAATACATCCTCATATTTAGCTGTTACATGTATCCAAAGGTATGGACTTTTTTGATAAAGCAGGATCGAGAAGTCCCTGCAGCAGCTGGGGGATAAGGGCCTTGCTCAGGGGCCCAGTGGTGAGGATGGAACAGGGGCCCAATCAGTCTGCAAACCATGGTATCTGAATCTCCCGTTCGCAAGTGCCACACAATGCCCCCTGTTTTTAATTATTAGGATAAAAAATGAAAAGGTAGTGATGAAGTACTGGCTCAGAAAGCCTGATGCCAGAAGAGCTTTATATTTTCACCTGTGAGGAGCTGCTCTCTGAGATGTCCTTGAGTGGGGTCGCTCCCTCAGTCTGGACAGAACTACTGGCAGCCTGTTGGACACTGTCAACATTGTCCTCTTCCTCATCATTTTCCTCCTCTACATTGTCACTGGACTGTGAGCAGGCCTCATCTTCAGATACCATCAATGAACTATACTGGCTGGGTCCAGATGATTTCGGGACTCTCTCCCCATTGGGAACTTTGTGTGAATCATCCATCTGAAAATGGCAAACAGTAACTATCCATATTCCTGAGCTTCACTGAGCTTCACCTAGGATGTTAGTCTGATGGAGGCCATTAGCATCTTTCTTAAAGAATCACAGTCTTTTTGGTACTAATGTATTCCGTCTTGTTTGCTGATTCTCATCTTTTGATCATTCTAAATGTTTCGTAGATCATGTGATTAGCGTTTTGTCACACAGGGATATTCATATGTAACATAGTCTTTGATTTTAATTTTAACAATAAAATGACTGTGGTTTAACCATAAGTTACAATAACAGTAAAAACTACTCAGTAATCATAATAATCAAGCAAGGAGTTTCATGGAAGAGGGCACAAAAAGGAGGTTTTTTTTTCCACCAGCATTCAAGCCCTGTCTGGAAGGCTCATCCCTGAAGCCTGGCTAAATATGATATAAAAGCACTTACAGTGTAGGATCTTGGCATGGGGGAGACTTTGCTGGACTGGCTCCCAAAAGGCCTGGGTGCAACTACAGACGTGATCCGTAGGCTGTCGGATCGCTGGTAGCTCCTGGGGAGGGAGGCCGAGACCTGGGACACGCCGGCTTTTCGCTCTGTCAAACTGTCTTTGTAATAAGTGTTCTGTGCTTCTGTCGGCCTATCAGTGGAGCATGTGTCAGACTTTTCGGTGTTGCTCTTCTCCTCAAATGAGTTGTTGGTCCAGCCTGAGTGATCAGGGTCGGTTTTCTTGATGGTGCTGCCGTCGCCCCAGGCTGAGAACGGAGACGGGAACAAAGGAGTGGGACTTGCCCTTTTTGGTATTCCTCCGGTGAGTTTCTCTTCTTGGTTTGAGGACAAATGTAGGGAGTCAGATGTCTTTAGAGGGTCCAAGGACCTTGCCGAGGCGTGTCTGTTTTCCTCCTGCCCAAATGGGTCATCGGGACTCTCCGAGAGGGCACCGGAACTTTCTAAATAGTGGCTAGCCCATTTCTGCACATAGGGCACAGAAATGTTTGCAGAAACATAGGAACTGTCCACAGTGTAACTGCGGGCCATCGGGTTTCTGAGTTTATCGCCAACCAGTCCTCTGCTCTCTCTTTGTGATGAAAAAGAAAGAAATAAATGAGTATATCCATGATTAGATGTTACATCGACAGCAAGCTAGAGGAAAGACAGCAGTAGTCCAAAGGTGAACTATGATTCCTGTTCATCACCCGCGTACAGATATCCAAGAATATTGAAATAATCATTTTATCTACAAACCAAATAATGTTTTTCTTTTACCTTCATGATAATATTTGTTTTTTTCTCCATGCCATCTCATGTACAAATCACATTACCATTTGATTGAAACATGCTAAGGTAGCAAGACAATCAAAAAAATAGCCCAAGAAGAAGTTTAAAATTCAACGTGAATAAAAAAATGTACACTACAGTAACCATATACTTAATATTCATGTTACAAAAATACAGTAAGGCATATACAGTCAGTGTGCGCCTACTTCTCCTCTTGCATCTCATTGAAGGTCTTGTAGCTCCTGGTGTTCTGCCCACTGCTAAGTTGCTCGATCTGCTCCCGTTCCTCCTTCTTCTTCACGATGTCGGAGTTGACACTTCTGCGTCGGTTCTTCCATTTGGTTAGGTCCTAAGACAGGAGAGCAGGAGAGGTCACCATCTTCACAGGACAGTACAAAGAAGACAGATCTTTCATGGAGGCAGACGGGAGGTGAGTTGCTATACAATTCCATGTTGCAATTCACCCAACAGCTGAATTTTGCATACAGTACTATGTAAAAGTCTTCAGCAGTCAAAGAAAATGTTCAAGGCTATTTATCTGGGTAAAACATAATTAAAGAGAAAAAAACACAATTAAACTTTAGAACATATGCAAATTAACAATAACACATTAAAAACGGAAACAAGAATTTCTTTGGTTCTCCAATAAGTAACCAATATCTTGCCAGATGGCTAGATGAACACCGCTTTGGTTCCCAAACCTCTCCTCAGGGGCACCCCAGCCATATAACGTATTTGTTAAATTTCTCCACCAGCTCGATTAATTGATTAACTTAATTCATTCAAGAACCCAAATACGCACTGATTAACCAAACAGGGTGGGGTAGTGGTCCAGTCAAAAAATACACAGGTGTTTTGGACAATTAATGCAAATACTGGGAGAGGTTTTGAAATGGCTAAACTGCCACACTTTGACAGACATAATACCATAGTTTTACACCAACATGAAGGTCATTTACACAGCATTTTCTCTGACTGCCTAAGACTTTGCACAGTGCAGTATATAAAGAATGCTCACGTCCTGCCACTTGTCCTCATTCTCCTTGATCCTGTAGCGCATCTCCTGCAGCTTCTCAAAGTTGACCTGCTGCAAAATGGAGGGTTCCGCGATAATGTCACTCAAGGACTTGCTCCTGTTGGATCCATGAAACAAGATAATACCAAATTACACGTTCTGTTAGCAGGATGTGCACTGGCCGCAGACACACTGAAAGGTTAAGGGGTCAAGAAGAGCAAACATCCAAAAATGTGGAGGACATTATCAGTTTACGGACTCTATAGCAGTGTTTCTCAACCTGGGTCTTGGGGACCCCCAGACAGTCCATGCTTTTGCTTCCTCCCAACTCCCAATGGGCTGTCTGCAGGTTCCCGAGGACTGGATTGGGAAACATTTCTAGAAACCAACGTTCAGTGGGTCAGTGGGTGACCACGGTTCAAGGACCAAAAAAGTGGGTGGAGCCAGCAACAGCCAATCAGATTTAGCACATTGAATTTAATGGGAAAAATGAGACTGCAGCCATTGTCACACTTTTGATCACAGGGCCCCCAAACTTTTGGTGAATAGGTAACTGTGGTTCAAGATTGAACAAGGGGGGGGGGGGAGCAATTAAATATGATTGGCCATTTCAAGCCAACATGATTTTGCTCACAAACTTCCAAGTCTAGTTGTTAAGTATTAACAATACATTTAATCATGAAACCTATGTAGCAACAGTTATAAGATAATATGTAAATGTCATTTTACCAATCCATTTCTTGATTAGTTAGCAAATTACTTATTTACTAAAGTGCTATTTATTTCATTAAATGTGTTAATAGATATGCCAACCCAGAAAGAGGCAGATCACATATTATGGGTTATGAAATGAGTAATCCTACCTGTCCTCCCCAGCTGTACTCATGCGATGAAAAGCCCTTGGTAACCACAGATCATTCCGCTTTCATAATTTATTATTTCTTTTTCCCCCAAGTATGTGCATGTGTATTTAAATATAAATTTGTATCGTCTCGTTGTATTGTGTAGCTTTCTCTCTGTCCTCCAAAACAGGAAATTATACAACCGCCATTGCTAAAGTGCGTGTAGTGTGTGTCTGACAGAGTAGCATCCGGTACCCCAAGCTTGAGTCCAGAATAAATAATTTTTTAAGAAGGTCAATGATCTCTATGTCCTTCATGATACCAGTAAACCATGTTCATGAGTGAATCCAGTTATTCCACACTTACTTCCAACATAACACACCCTCAGCTCCAGGCCAGCAAAGATTAGTCAGATCTGAGTAACTGTACCCAAAATATGAGCACATTTACACAACTTGCACTTCGCTGTAACTATAATATTCATCAGTTTCGTATAACTTATGTGGCATGTGTTAAATCTTTTATAAGAAGTGAGCCAAACATCACTCAGAAACATAATTATTCAACAGGCAGCATGTTTGTGGAGGGGATGGTCTCAAAGGGAGCATCAGACCAGAACTGCTGCTGATAACTCTGCTCATTAGCCCACATTGGCTACTGACAAACATAACCTGGTGTTTTCAGCTCTGTGGCAACTCAGGTAACCAGAAGCCAGCCTCACTCCCAACTCTTCTTCTTTTGCTTCTTGGCATTGAATTGATTCCATCCAACCACCTTATTCTGAAGATAAGACTGTCTGCTCAGACCCTGGGTCATGTGGTTTGGGTTCACTCTCCTATTACCAAACACTGCCATAAAGATTCTTAATAAGATTGCTGAATAATACTTTTCAATGACTTTCTTGAAATGGTGCTGAATGACTTTAATGGTGAAATATATTAGAGGCCCTTTTTCTGAGAAAACGGTTGGATCTTGGACTATTAAGGTATGAATACTGACACCCCCACACTGCCACCAATTTCAGACAAACCTGAAATCCTCCATACTGGTCTACAAGAGCTGATGCTGGGATTCAAGCAATCATTTAGCTTTGCCTGTGTACTGTACCACGTGTCAAAGCCATAGGGAATAACTTCTGATGGGATCTAGTTATTATTATTATTATGATAATCTTTTTTTTTCATTCTTTTATAGATCTCTCAGAAACATTTTTCCTGGAAATGACACATTATCCATCTCTGTCCTGCTAGGCCAATGTTTCCAAAATCCGGTCCTTAGGGACCCACTGACGAGTCCATGTTTTTGCAAAAATGTGGACTGTCTGGTCGGGAGCTGGGAGGGAGCAAAAACGTGGACTGTCCGTGGGTTACCGAGGACTGGGATGGGAAACTCTGCACTAGGGGAAGCTGAGAGACAGGCATGTCTGTTCTAGAGACAGGTCCCACTGGCTGGGGAACGGTGTTCATTTCTCCCAATGGACTGAAAAGACGAAAGCACAAAAGCACAAGGATCTCCGGTAGAGATGTACTGTCACGATGCTGCAAGGCAGAGTACATATATATATATATACAAAACAAAAGACACAATGAGGTTTGCGTGTGTCTTTCATGAAAAATGGCCCGAACCAACCTTAGTGAAAAGGACAATCACTGAATCTGGGGTTTCAGGCAGACAGGTGTTACATCATACAGTGCAAATAAGCAAACATGGTGCATGGGGCTGGGTCCCATGGCAAAAGCAGCCAGCAGAATGGGGAGCTGAGCGTGGGCTCCTTGCACATTCACGGTGAAACAGGGAAATGGCAGGGAAAGTCCAAATTAAGCAAATGGAAAGTGAAAGTGCTGGCAAACAGAGAGGGATGGGAGTCACCTGGAGAAGGGCTTCTCCTCTTCAGAATCCAAAGCATTGCCCCAACTCCTACGGCTCTCTTCATTCCGCTCGATGCGTTTCTTTCGCAGTGGTGCTGGAACGTAGCCCGACGACTTGTCCTTACTGGGGAGGAACTGGTTGAACTGGGTGCTGGTCCTGGGCTCGACCGTCAGCGAGCGGCGGTACTGGAGCGAGTTCTTGTTTTCCGCCATCCTGGATCCCGGCTCCGCCTCACAGCCTAGGGGCGAGGAGGGCATGCAAAACTGAGCGAGAACAGCAAGCACGGTCGCTGGCGCACCTTGCGAGGCTGAGCAAGTGGCAGCAGGGATACTGGCACTGGTCAGGGGGCCTCAAACGCCTAAATCGCCCAGCAGGAGTAGAGGACACTCTGAGAAATAGCATTCACGTTCATTTACGAGACAGTGCGGAATGTAGAGCGAATGCGCCACAAGCCAAGTAAACACACAGGAGCCGGTATGATTCACCAGCAGCACTCCACACACGAGATCCAAGAGGCATGAATTCTGCAAAAGTCTTTGGCCAGGAGATAAATGCATTTACATAACAAGATGATTAAGTGCAGTGCTTCCCAATCTGGTCCTCGGAGACCCACCAGCAGTCCATGTTTCTGCAAAAAATGTGAACTGTCTGGTAGGGAGAAAAAACATGAACCGACTGTGTGTCCCGGAGGACCGGTTTGGAAAAGACAATAGGAGACAACAGGAGAAGTCTAAATGAATCCAGCCTACAATCTGACTACTAAAAACAGCTTTTTCAGAAAACATAAAAGAAAAGCAATAACACATTTTAACTGAAGGTACAGATGCAGTAGATCGTTTTGGTATGTATGGAACTATACGTCACGAGAGCAAAATAACTTGTATTAATACTCTGCTGATAACTTCTAGCTCTCACCAAAGAGGAAACATTGACAGTAACTCTCCACCAGAGGGCATTATTCATTAAGTAGTATACAGCAGGGGTGCCCAACTCCCAGCCAGTCCATGGCCAGTAATCCACCGGGCCAATGAACGCTGGGGTTTTTTCAAGTCGTGTCTTTTTTTTTTTTTTAACAACCGCTGACATTCTGCAACCCATCACAGTACAGTACTTGTTACCTTCTGGAATTTATGAGCATAAGAACTTCCCTATTGCACCCAGCACTCTGAGAAGAACAAACCAAAATAATCATTCAGGCTATATTGTTAAGTTTAATAACGGTTGCGATAGTCAATTCGCCAGTTCACACCTGTTATACCTTATGGGCTGGTAATGACTAGACAATTGTTAAGTATGTCCATCATATTTTATAAAAAACACACAGATGTAGAGATATTCTTAACATATTTACCATTGGTAAATGGTAAGTTATTTTCCTCCCAGGTTGCCATATACCAATCCTTAGATTTACATATAAGCAGTATACAATGTATTATTTTGAAATAGTTCATAGTGGATTACCTCCGAAATAACAATCTGTAATAATAAAATCTTACTTTTTGAATGTCACAGATTCAAGGACCAGATTGGGCCAGTGGTGGTGTAATGGTGAGGGAGGCAAATGTGTAATCGAAAGGTTGCCAGTTCCTGACCCGCAAGTACCATTGAGGTACCCTAAGCAAGGTACAGCCCCTAAGCACTGCTCCCCGGGCGCTGAATTAGCTGCCCACTGCTATGTCACATATGGGTTATATGCAGAGGACACAGGGTCTCAGGGAACAGAGAGCACACGGCTGGAGTACATCCTGGATGGCAGGGCATGCGCGCACACATCAGGTTACGCAACAGCAAACAGTGCTGTGCAGAGACTTTCCAAAGGACGGGTGCCCGACTTGGGCAACGGTGGCCACCTTGGTAAACTCTGCCAAACCTGGGGTGTTGGGGGGGGGCATTCCCCCTAGGTACTTTTTGCATCATCGCAGGTGATCGAAATGGGGCACGCAGAACCTCGTGTGGCGCATTCTATCGTTTGGGCGTGTAAGTGGCAAGTACATTGGCTCCCCTGATCTCCCACCCCCCTGTGCACGTGTCTAATAGACAATCTGTGAAGGAAAAATGAACCTATGTGCATCCAGTACATATCCAATCCAGTGCATACAGTACACCTGCACAGCACAAGGAGATCAAGCAAACTCAACAAAGAGAGGAAACCATCCAAACCATCAACTCTGCAGGTAGGAGGCGACATCACTAACCAATGAATGATAGCCTGGTCAACCCATGGCATATTGGGGTTGTCAATAATCAGTTGGTTACTCTAGCAATGTAGCGTGAAATATAAAATCAGCCCTTGTGACATAACAGCTGTCAATATGATACATGTAGACGCAATGGGCGGTGGTCATAGTCTACTGTGATCACAGATTTTACTGAACATGGGGTACATTTCAGGTGTGCCCTGTGCGACAGGTCCTGTCAGCATCTGTCTCCTCTCTGAGTGGAAGGGACACCACAAAGCTGGAGGCCTCAAGGGAATGTTTTACATGTCAGATCCAAGAGAACATTGTCTGGCACCTTCTCAATATCAAGCCATGGCAAATAACTTTGATCCACCCTTTAAAATAACATGACAAAAAGAAATTACATACCGGCTCAAATGAAAACAAATAGCTTTTTTCGCTTTATTATGAAAGGCAAGGGCATACACGTTTTAAAATCGTTCTCAATGAGCATAGTCTATAAATTAGCAAACAAATATCCCCAGCATTTCACCATCAATTGACTTAATTCATAAGTTCCAGCCATTGTACACCAGCATTACAAACCACAAAGAGATCACACCTTCAAATTCCATGACAGTACAGGACCCCTAGACACGGTGACTAACACCAGCGACAGGCGTCAAACAGCTAAGGAACCTATACTGACAACATTTTTTACCCAGATGATCATCAGTGAGTTTCTTATCTGCTACTACAGACAATTCAACATACAATCCTACATGTTAAAATGACATTATTAAAATGATGATCATTTCTGTCTTTGTTGTTGTTGTTATTAAAACGGTCTGCACACCTATAAAAATATGCCGTTCCACTAGCCATAGATAAACTGAAGACATTCCAGCTACACCCATCTCTTTGCTAGTTCCTAGCCCCACCTTATCAGTGAGGACAGCAGCTGCTCCCAACAGTCGGGGAGAGGCCTGTCACTTTCCAGCCCAGGCATTCATGGTGCTGTGGCACAGCTGCCTTTTATGGCCACGAGTCTGTACCCAGGGCAGAATCTATCACCCATTTCACACACGAACCTGCTACACCATCTCATAAAAAGCCAGGTTTTCTCACAGAGGCCCCTGCAGCCATTGAGTGTCACGGCGAAAAAAAAAAAAACGTAAACAGGTGTTTTTATCAAGAAAAGTATGACAGCGAGCTAACAGGACAGAGAGAGCCAGGCGGCACAGCATAGCACACAGCCGCCTCTGTGGGCGTCTGCCCGTATGTGCATTTCATTAGCTCATTAAAGGGGGAAAATTATGAAAGCAAGGTCAACAATCTTCAATGTGACTTCACACTGGTTTTAATAATAAGGGTATATATTTCTTAATTTGTATGTAAATGTGACCCGTAATTTTTAAGCACATATTTTAACTTCATATTTTCCCCATTCATCATGACCTTTTTCAGGGTGGCATTTAGAGAAAGTATTTGGACTCATTCTGTGACATATAATGTCAAACGGACATGCAAACCAAAGCAGGTAGCACAGTGGTAGCACTGTGCCAATGCGAGCAGTCTGATTGGCTTAAACTGAATTCAAAATCCGATACCAAATATAAAATACATCACAATGGGACCTACATACCTAATGCTAATCCTATACAACTCTTTCAGCATCAAATAAAACATCCAATTAGAAATTATCTAGCCTTTTCAATTGTGACAATAAAATATCTTATTACAAAACACAAAAACTACTAAACTGGACAGTACTGAACTATATGGGGTTGCCTGACTTATCCTGACTAGCATTTTAATACACCGTCACACTGAAATTTACACAAATTTTCACATGCAAATACACAAAGACAAAGGTGATAAGTAAAACATCTTTACTTTATATGTCTTGCTTCTGCACCAATAAGAATTATCCGGCAAACTACACAAAGTATTACCACCACTGCTACAGAAACCTACATAAAAATGATTCATTTTATTGTCATATACATAACAACTCTTTTATTGACTTGTCATCGTCCTTCTGACAGTTTGTAATTCCATGACATAAATCTAGAATATACTTTCAAATGTTTACCACTCTAGTTGTTAGAATTTGAACTCTACATATCTTTATATTACTCAGTGTTACTTAAAAATGGGAGGGTGCAGTGTAGTGTTTGTGACAGAGTAACAAGCACTTTACCGCCTGACTGAGCTGGTTTCACAGGCCAGGCAAAACAGGAACACTGCAGAAAGTCACCATGTCACAATAACAGCAATTTGGTCAATGATAAAGTAAAGTTTAACGCGCAGACAATTCATCCCTTTGTGCGTAAAATGCATTGTAACTGTAAGATAACAATGCTCCTAAAGTCAAACAAAACTCGACCAGACCCGAGGGCCTCTGTTCCTCTAATCTCACTTAAAGACACACCTGTGAGAGAGCTGGACAGGTTGATCAACATACCATGCTGTTTCGTGGGAAACCCTTTCCCGGCTGTGTAATAACCAGGCGCTAAAATGAATTATAGCTGTTCTTAGAGACAAAAATCGGTATTATGCACATGGCTTTGTGAATAACCCTCGGCGTACAGAGGTGCCGCGTGGGGGGTGCCATTGAAAATCACCTCAGTAGATAACGTTGTGGTCTCGCAAATGACTACAACTCTGAGATATAGTCAGTTGATGTTTGATATGCTATTGAAAACACTAATTTCATTGTTCAAGAGGAACAGACGCATGGTGACAGAGACAGACATAAGTCATACTAAGTAGAAAGCACTGAAGAGAAAGCTGTTAAAATGTGCTGGCTCTGCTGTCATTTAGAGACTTACCTTACAGTGACTTTGGTGCCTATACCATGCAGATCAGACGGAGGACAGAGAGTGCGCCAGCTCCTCCCAAACCCAGCTCTCCGCAAGCATCAGAAGGGGAACACGCTCACTCAGAAACTGGCTGGCTAATATGGGATAGGCTTCTTTGTACCTAGAGTGAGGACGTTCAGAGCTGGAGGTGGGTCAGAGCCGGAGGGGAGTGGCATCTGAGAGAACAAACGGACACAAAGCAACCTGAGGACGAAATGAGAGTGAAGGCCAGCGCAGGGGAGTAGGGAAGGTAGAGGGCAAGCCCCGCCCAGAGCCATGCAAAGCAGCGCACGCACACACACACACACACGCACACACACACGCACACACACGGCTCCCTGACCCTTCACACCCAAAGGCTATACATAGGGGCTAAACTCAAATCTGAAGAATACATATTAAATTATTCAGCAAATTGGTTATTGCAATTAAGAATATGAGGGCCATAGAGTTGCTGAATGATACCTTTAAAGAAAGTGAATGGAAAAATATCTGAATCTGACTACTTGAAAAATAGTAGTTTGTCGTCACACTGGAGGTTCAGGAATTAACAGAATATAGATAATTTACCATCCAAAATTCAAAATATATGACTTTATTTACAAATTGCAAGGAATAAGCTGTGCCTCTATTAGGCGTATTGCAATAATAGTTTTGTTGGAACACAAAAGGGGCTGGCAGAATGTGAACAGTAAGAAACACCTTAAGCTCAAACAATAAGTGTTGCTGGTTCAGCCACTGCCATTGTTGTCTATGGCAGCTGCAGGTGGTAAAACATCATTCCAGCCAACAAAAAGCTGTCATCTCTGCACTCAGAAAATAAACCCCATATTGGTTTCTCCACCTATTTCAGACACACCCAGCTCTATTCAGACTGTGTCACTGCCTTACTATGCAGCGGTGTGATTTACCAGACTTGCAGGTATCCATTTAAAAATAACAGTGCATTACATCTCCCTTCGTCATACTCTCTCTGTAGCAACAACGCGCACACACAATTCAGTATCATGACATAACTGCAGTGATACCTACCCGCACTATCGCATTCTTTCGAGATTGTATTTCTACGCTCCTGACCTCAGCTTCCACACCTAAAATGTGTGCATTGCAACATTGCAACTCTTCCCACTCTGGTGAAGGATGAAACATTGGTCATAGGTCACACCTTTATCGTCAGCTTTATTGCCGCTGAGCCATAATTTTGTGCTTCCTGTGGCAATAGGATAGCTCCGTCACGCCACATTGCATTACATGTTTCTTGCACTGAATACAGCCATTCTCTGTGCAAATGACACAAGGACAGTACAGACACATTAAGCCTTCTTTGAATTAGACTGAAACATTTCTCACTCAGAAATGTGTACATGAAAGCTATAATAGTTTTATCATACACCACAGTTTAGAAATGTGTCTGCCCTGTAATAATCTATTGAGTACTGATTTCAGTACTCTCCAATAGCGGACCAAGAAATCACAGTATTGGGGGATCAGCAGGAGATCAGGGAGACCAGTTCCATCCTAATTCACTTGGCGACAAAATCACAGTACACACTAATTTTAATTCTTTAAATCAGGTTTTAAATTACCCATTACTAATGCCAAATGAACAAAGTGCAAGAAAAATCTCAGCCTCTCTGCACCACATTTCCTCCGACTGAACCAACGTCGCACATGTGCATGCTTACCTGTATCACTCACCCTGAGCGCTGATTGGCTGGGCCTGAGAAGGGCCTCTCTATTTAATACAATAAAATACTAAACCTGGGATGCTGAACTCCAGTCCCAAAGGGCCACAATCCAGCAGTCTGCAGATTTCCCTGCTCAAACGCACCTTAATCAGCCAATTACCAGGTTTAATAGATGTGTTTGAGCAGGGCACAGAGTGCAGAAATCGACAACTTTCTGCAGATTCAACAGCTACAGACCTCCAAACTTTGTGTGGCCTTCAGATTAGCTCAAGAATAGTGCATAGAGAACTTCATGGAATGGGTTTCCATGGCCAAGCAGCTGCATCCAAGTCTTACATCACCAAGTGCAATGCCACTAGACTCTAGAGCAGTGGAGACGTCCTCTGTGACAAATCATGCTTCTCTGTCTGCCAATCTGATGGATGAGTTTGGGTTTGCCAGTTGCCAGGAGAATGGTACTTGCCTGACTACATTGTGCCAAGTGTAAAGTTTGGTTGAAGGGGGATTATGATGTGGGGTTGCTTTTTAGGGGTTGGGCTTGGCCCCTTAGTTCCAGTGAAAGGAACTCTTAATGCTTCAGAATATGAAGCCATTTTGGACAATTTCATGTTCCCAAGTTTGTGGGATCAGTTTAGGGATGGCCCCGTCCTGTTCCAACATGACTGCGCACCAGTGCACAAAGTAAGGCCTATAAAAGCCAGGATGAGTGAGTTTGTTGTGAAGTAACTTGACTGGCCTGCACAGAGCCCTGACCTCAACCCGATAGACCACCTTTGGGATGAATTAGAGCAGAGACTGCGAGCCAGGCCTTCTCGGCCAACATCAGTGCCTGACCTCACAAATGCTCTCCTGGAAGAATGGTCAAAAATTCCCATAAACACACTCCTAAACCGTTTGGAAAGCCTTCCCAGAAGAACTGAAGATGTTATAGCTGTAAAGGGTGGGCCAACTCAATATTAAAGCCTATGTATTAAGAATGGGATGTCATTAAAGTTCATGTGTGTGTAAAGGCAGGCATCCCAATACTTTTGGCTATATAGTGAATTTGTGGAACATCCACAAGAGGCTAAGATTCATCAAGCATTTTGCAGTTGATTAAAACTGAAAGTGTTACTTATATTACATATGCATTGATCTTTTATTTATGGAATTGACGTTTTTATTGTTTAACCTTTATCAAAGAGGTGAAACAGGATGGAAGCTTATTGAGGCCAGCACTGCTGGGAACATGGATATCCTGACTTTTGATTTAATCCCAGGTTTGATTTTGTAGCTCAAAAGTGGTAAACAAAATCTTACAGGGATAACATAAACCATTCCTTTGCAAGCATAACATCGTTTCCCAAATTCCTGCAGTCTGAAACACACGTCACTGACCTTTGCCTCCATATTATCAAAGGGGCCATATCATAAAGATGGTGGGAAATGTACTGTACACGTATGCTCTGTGATCTACCAGAGGGTTTATCGCACAGTAATCACCAAGAAATATGCAGGCGCTTTCTTAAAAATTTTAATTACTACCAACTCAAAGTACAACAATATAAGCAGCATTATAAGTTGTTAGAATAACAAAGTAACAAAAAGTATGATTTAAATATATTTAACATCCCTCAGTAGAGAATAGTCACCTAGAAAGGCAAACACAGCAGATAATGGTGTGTAAAAATCACATTTATTCACATATTTATAAACATATTGTCATGCATTTAGAAATCTGACGCCCACAAGTCTGGCTGGAAAGCAGCAGGATATATGCTGTGAGTCAGGTTCATATTGTCAAATGGAACATAACAAATACATTTTAGCCTGTGATCAAATGCCAGGTGCCAGCAAGAAGGCAAGCTTTTAACACGACAGCAGCTTTTGCGGACGGCATACTTTTTGCTCCCCGAGGGGGTCAGTGACATTCTGCACTGGACTGTGGTCATCACAATCCTGAGTCACACACCAACACCAATGTGTTGATCCAAAGACAACACCCACACAGTGGGAACAGAATCTGGCTGAGGCCTAATGAATGAGCCTGTTAGCCACAAACTGCTGACTAGTCACAGACTTTTGCTATCAGTACCAGAAGTCTCCTCCAAACACAGACTCTGGCAGTGTGGTTTAAGGTACAGCTGTCTTTCCATACATAAAACTGTGGTTTCACTATCTTTGTCACCATGGACACCATTTCTGGAAAACTCTTTGATGTATTAGTTCTGATAACTGGTTTGAAGACTGCTTGTTTTGAAGACTTTCACTTAGGAAGTGCATGAATGCACATTTCCAGAGTGAGACTGGAATTCCGCACGAATCAAAATACATGAGCATGCTGTCCTCTATCAAGTTTTGGACTTTCTCACTTAGAATAAACAACTGGATCCTCAGCACACCAGTCAACAGACCGCCCTTCTGATTGTTGTAGACACTCTGTGATCTGCCAGAGCAAATCTGAACTGCCTGTCCTCATCCTCTTGGACCTTCAGCCTGCAACACATTGAACCACTAGATCCTCCTGTCCACTATCTCTCAGCTTGGCATGTTGCGGACTGCTGCAATCTTACCAATCAGGTAGATCCTTCCAAGTGTCTTCGGGAGCAGGGCTATCTAAGTGGCCATAGTTAACAAGTGGTGTGCCTTAAAGATTGGTACTTGGCCTTCTCCTGTTTTCCTTGAACTTTACCTTTCTAGCAGTAAACATTCAGTTGCAAGCCTACCACTGCTATGACGATGACACTGACCTGACCTTTAATGAAGAGTACACCACAGTCTTGCCTTGAATATCTGTATTCCTCACTGACGTGATGAGGACTCACTGTCAGCAACTGAACTTACTTCTTCTCTACCCAACCAGCTCTATCATGGCACCACTGTACAGCTTGGATAATGAATGCTGTCTCTATCAAGGGCTGCTAGGAATCTGTGAGTAATTAAAGATAACCAGCCATCCTTTGTGGACCACATCACAGCTATCTACCAATTTTGTAGATTTACTGTATAGAACCTGAGAAAGATCAGATATTATCTGTCAGAATAGGCAGCTCAACTCCTCCATACACTTGTCATTTCATGACTACTGTAACTTTTACTGACAGGGATGCCAGCATGTACGGCAAAACCACTGCGGATTATTCAAAATCCAGCAACTCAAATGGCATTCAGTCAACTGAAATCTATCAGAATATGCCGCACACCTTCTTCAGGCATTTGTCATTTCATGACTAGATTACTGTAACTTTTTACTGACAGGGTTCTAGCACGTGCTACAAAACCACTGTGAATCACTGTGTTCAAGATGCAGTGACACATTTGGTATTCAATCAGAGCCCAGATGCTCTCACGTTACATCTCTCCTTTTCTCTCTTCACTGGATCCCTAAAGGCACTCGCAAGTTCAAGTACTTGCTGCTAACTTTCAGAGCTATTAATGGGATGGCACCTACATACACTGAGTCACTCAATAGGACCTAAGTTCTGTGTCACTGTCTGTGGTTAGCAATGTTGTCTGGTGATCCCTTCACCACATGAAAGCAATTCACACTTCGGACATTTTTTGTTTGTGGTTCCTTGATTGTAGAACGAGCTATCCATCCACGACTGATCAGCAGGGACCCTAAAGACCATCAGGAAATGTTTCCGTCTCATTTGAGAATGCCTCGACTAACTGCCCCTCCCCTCTTTATTATTCCTGTGTTATGTTATCGCTTAGCAACAATTTTCGTCTATTTGGCACTTGTCTACTAGGAACCAAGTTCTCATGGTGCTTTGATTTTGACTAGCTTTTTTAATGTTTGGCTCAGTTGATGTATATAGATAGCACTTCCTCAAATTCTAACTTACACTAGTTACTGATACTCAACCTTCAACAGAACTCGCACCTATGTCAGCTCCTTGACAGCTACACACTTTAGACTTATGTTGTATTATCTGCACTGTATGTTAGTTTGGAATTATGTAAATATATTAGTAAATATATGTAACAAAATACATGTCACATCCTGTCAGAAGAGAAGACTCCATAAAAGAATACATGGTACGAGCCTATTTGGTTTTTTTAATGTTTCAAAATATGCCAGAGCAACCTTCACGTTGTTTGTAGAGATTATTAAGAAGCCTCTGGTTTGTCATTTTTGGCTTTCAAAGCTTCCAAAACACAGTCTAGGTGAACATCAAACAGCAGAACAGTGTAAAACTCGTGTGCCTTTGTCATGACCTCAGTACATTATTATATCCTTCCTGTAGTCAACAAGCTTTACAGTTTGTCTCCACGGTTAACAGCCTTAAAGATACCCACGTTATCACGCATTACCAGATATTACAAATCTGGTAACAATTCCTATGTTTCGATCTCGTCATCTGCTCTAATGACGAGATACACAAATACACAAATGCACAAATACACTTCACATATATTCATACACACAAAATACATCACATGCATTTCATTGGAAAGAGAGAAAAATAAAAACTGCCATAAATATCTTCTGAATTACCCAATAAACCATGTTGTCAGTTTCTGTACAATATGAAAAGTACATAATTATTTCACAGACAGAAAAGTTGATTTATGGGTGACAACTCAAAGCTTATATGTTCCAAAGGGGAGAGACATGAAGATGTCTCATAGTCTAAAACGAGTCGAGCTGGCTGAGCAGTCATCAGCTTAGCAACAACAGACTGATCGGCCCGGGTTGGTACTTGGGGACCTTCCACTCCCTCCATGGAGAACCAGGTTCTCATAACACAACAGCACATACTTCTGCAAACACCGCCGTGGCATTAAATACACACCTCGCTACTTTCCCATCATTATACCTTTAGACAAAATGTGCACACATGATATCAGTCATGCAGAGAAGTCCCGAATGCACTTACGATACACACACATATGAATGTGTAAATAAAAGATACTTAGTGATTTCAAACAAGCACTGATTGGTCATGAATAAATTCATTTTAAATTCTAGATTACATATATCTGTGAATTGAAATGAAGCTTATTTGAATCCATTGTAATCTAATCTGCCTTAACATTCTGTTATCTTATAGTGTAAACATATAAAATGTATACAAATGTATTACATGTATTAAACTTCAATCCATCTTCTAACCACTTAACCTAGGTAGGGATGAGCATAAATGCTGTTCACAGATATATAACACAAATATTATTGGTTGGATATACAGTACATCTACAGACAACTGATATATGCAGTATGTTTTTTCTTATTGTTTAGGAGAGCACAATAGTGCACTGATGTGCCATGGAAGCTGAGGTAATAAACTGCATTAATCTGTGAAATTCTGACCCCTGCTGTTCATTTTTAGCTGTATACCTCTAACCTGCATTTACACCAGCGTTTCTCAATCCTGCTCCTGGAGCCCCACCTGCCAGAGAGTTTTCGGTCAAACCCGCACTGCTTACAACCTACCATGTTCCTTATTAGGCCATTAAGAAACACCTGATGCTAATTAAGGTCAGGCTAGAGTGAAAACTTCCTGGCAGGTGGGCCTCCAGGAGCAGGATTGAGAAACACTGGTTTATGCCTTCATGTCATAAAAGTAACTCGTACATACACGCATTTTGTAAGGAAAATCATATGAGACCAGCCACAAGCATAACTCAAAAGGTGACAGGCTGATTTCTTATTAACCACAATTACAGTCTAATAGTCTCTTTTCATTTTTCTTAGACCCAATTTATAATACTTCTACAAAGCCACTTAAAGATGCTGTCCCCCTAGGGTCAATATCCTTTATATATCTAAAACACGATGGCCTAAATAAAGAGGCGTCATAAAAGTCAGTTGAAATATATACATTACATACATACAATATATTGCACCATTACTTGCTCCTCTAACACTTACGGCTGAATAATACCTGCAAATAACATTACATATTCAGTTTAAAGGAACGCATACTATTAACCAGAACTTCATCTTGTTACACAAGGCAATTCTGAAGCCTGGGGATTCTGATGACAAAGATGATGTTTTTATTTTTTTTCATAAGTCATTCTTCCGAGGATTTGCTAGAAGTGGATTTTCTGACAGTATGTGGTTGAGAAACCAGCCTCTTGCTGTGCAAAAGGCCATTTTTCAATGTAACTTTTTTTTTAATATATTTTAAAATATATTTGAATGGTTACAAAATGGGGTATTTTCCAAAGTTAAATAATCAAAGTTATTAACCCATGCTTTTGTGCACAAGAGATATAGTGAAACTGTCACATTAACAAATGCCACAACATCAGATAAAACGTTAACTGTTTTAGAAAGTACAGATGGTTAATCTTAAAATAAAGCAGGGATTGGTGTGGAACACAGAAGCCACACAGAACCCCAAAGGAGTGGTAATGAGTACACAGTCACAGCTACACCCCCTTGTTCTTAAAGCTGCACTGAATACAATATCCAAAACAAAAAAACAGGCATTTGTTAATAGATGCAAATTGGGTTGGCCATTTGTTTGCATATGCACCTTACGATGGACTGGCAACCTACCGAGCGCTATCCTTACCCTATGCTCTGCGTTTCTGCTTCAAGCTGCTTTTTGGAAGAAGGCAGAAATTAACATGCATTGGTACTCATTCCAGAAATTTAGCTGGTAAGACTTGGCACTCTCTCACTGCCACGGCCCACGTTTGAGTCATGGTCCAGGAATGCAAAGTATCCATTCCAGTGTTTTGCTTATTTTTTTAAGTTTAACTTTTTTTTTTGGGGGGGGGGGGAGTTGTCTATGTCACTGCAGGGTAGTACTGTCTGTCAATGTCCAGAAGGTTGAGAGTTCAAATCCCATGGCCAGAAGACTAATATTACTGTCAGGCACTTCAGCAGGACCTAGGAGCCCAGGAGACCGAGGCGGCAAAGGCAAACACCAATAACTGTTCTTTTATACCTGCACTAGCACAAATGATGGAATAAAAATATAACCAAGATTAGCTTTATTGTTTTTGGTGGAGGAAACAGAACACAATGGCACTCAGTTAAGTTAGTGATATAAATTATTATAGCATACACAAATACACTAAAATATTTGTAAGCGTGTATTCAGAATGTTTTAGGTACTCAAAAACTTCTCACCTGCGGCATACAGGTGAGGTGACACTGTACCACTCCAAATTTATCAAAGATGTGCAACTAGGTTACGTACATCTTCCGAGGCATTATTTTCCAAAAACACAGTTTCAAAAACTTGTCCTGTCCACTTATTCTATTCTGTCCTTTAAACTGAATTTTATAGAACTTGAGTTTGTTTGTAACCTTTGGGTATTTGTTTGCATCACCACTGCATCCTAATTTATAGAAAAAAAAAATCCTTAAATGTTCAGCACTTGAGATTGGTCGGCAGTAATACTCTCTCAGCTCAGGAGAGGAGAATCAGGAGCCTCACGCTTTGGAGAGAGCCACCACGGTGAAGCGGAGCTCCTCAGGGTCCCGGGCCATGAATTTTTTACAGACCAAGGTGGCATCCTGAAATGTAAATGATCATTAAACCACCCATTACATCATTAAGTTACCCATTACATCAAAACACATGAACCCATCATAATGAGTATGGCAAATGTGTTTAGTTAACTTCACAGAATAAATATCAGTGATGGGCAGGTCAGAGTGTGAGATGCATGCAGTTTTACCTCTAGGAAGCTGTCTTCTGCGGTTTTCCCATGAACGACGGGAAAAGGCTTACGGCCATCTAGGAGAAATAACATTGGAGAGGAAAAAAATATATATATAATTTTTGCAGTATTTGAAGAAGAATGATTATCAAAATGGGAAAGTATACGTTGGCTAAGTTCCCCAGGATGTTTGTTTACCATGTAGAATGGCCAAGCATAACCTTTATAAAGAATGGCACAAATAAAGGACCAGATTTACTATGCAGGACAAATTAGTGAGGTCATAAACAAACAAACAAACACGCAAGCAAATAAAGCACCATCGGCAGTGGCCAGTTCTGCGAGTAATCTACCAAAAATGCACAAAATCTATTTCAATTAACTGTGTCTGTGATCATGCAAATGAACTGCGTCCATGCCTTTCCACTGCTGACTTTACATTTTGCGTGTTAGTAAATGCCAACAGTATTCTTAATGCCAAGAAGCCCCAAATCTCTAAATTAAGTGAAGAGATTCAGTCGTACTCCCTTCATGGGACCTGTGGTCCATCAAAGTGAAACATATGAGCTATGAGTACAAAATGAAATCATTTTACTACTTAATCCTTAGTTAGGCTATCAAGCACTTTTTGATGCGTCAGTAGAATCAACTTAATATGACTATACTTGGTGGCAGAAACAAATGGCTAGCAGCAAAACAATGAAGAAGAGAAAAACACTCCTAATAATAATGTATAAGAGTGCTGACCACAACGAGGAATCTATGGAATATTATGAAAACAGGTTGCACTTTGCTTTTGGTTTAGTTTAATGGACGTTTCCGCTAAACAACAGAATCCTATAAATCGGGCCAATGTATTTAATGCACCTCTGTGGCCAACAGCACTCTTGTTTTGAAAATGCATTAAGAAAACAAAACATTAAGGAAAAGTAATATTAGATACAATACGATTTTCTCTTAATATGTTCCTACAAAGTTCCTAGAAAGCTGCATACAAAAAGCTACCCCCAATAGCAAAAGGACAGCAGATCTTACCCAGTTCATAAAGGTGCCCTCCAACATTTACAAAAGCGACGAAGTGCAAATCCACCTTCTCATCTAAACTTGGAGCCTAAAAAAATTATAGCAGAGAAAGGAATCTATGCAATGTTCCCTTACATGTATGCTCACAAGTTATAAAGTTAAAAGAATTAGCAAAATAAGTTCATAAATGAATGACTACAAACATTTCTTGAATGAGATGTCCATTATGACAACTGATATCACTTAATATACACAATATTATTAAGTCAATCAATAAATCACAGATCATTCTCGTTATTCTTCTGAAGATAATCGATGTCTTAAAAGTATTCAACAGTTGAAACTTCCATTGGCAACATAGACGCGTAAAGCTGTAGTACTCACCTCTGTCTGTCCTTCCTGTGCACTGGACTCATGCGTTACACGGATACTCTAGAAGGATCCAACACGCCACCATATGACCACAAAGTGTTAAAGCCAATAAGCAAATGATCTGCTGCCCCTATCAACGTCTAATTCTGTCTGTAGGGGCAGCAAGAGAAGAACACCCACCTACAGCCCATGAAGGGTACTTACTTCATCTCTCTCGAGGAACGCAGCCTTCTCCTCGGGACTCATGGAGCTGGACTGGACAAGAAACTTCTTCAAGGCGGAGCTGGGCTCTGCAAAGCAAGAACGAGGCGCGTGAATGCCAGAGGTTCCCAACACGGCTCAGCCGGCGACATTGTCCGGGGACTTTTGCAGGCTGCACTGCAAATAATACCTCCAGTGTCTAAATTCGGCAGGGCGGCACGCTACGATGCGCAGCGTGCCGCAGACACAGGCACGTACCGAATTCCAGGAGCCCTTGGTTGTTTGCCACTGCGTGAATAAGGCCTATTGTTCCACAGGCATTGCCTATCGTCTGCTTCATGAAATAAACCCCGGGACTGACTTCCTGTCCCTGCTGCTTAATTTTGGCCTCCTCTTCCAGCCTGAAGGATTCATACTGGGTAGAAAACATGGAACAGATCAATAAACACCATCTTCTGGAGATGTCATGCAAATCCAGTGCTTCACCATTACTAGAATAAGCGGATTAGGGACAGGTCCACTGTAAGAGACATGCATGATGACTATGTAAATAACTGTATGTAAATAACTGGGCACAGGGTACATGCTGGGCCCCCTACCTTCTCTGTGACTGGGAAGAGCAGCAGCACCGCACACACTGGCCTCGGCACCATGCTAAGGAGCTCAGGGTCCAGGCCATACACATCTCCGAACTGCCAGGAGGGCTGCAGACCAAGCTGCCGCAGAAACTTCAGGCAGAACATAAGGCAGCGTGTCACTTACTGAGAACATTGTTACACTGTTAACCATGGACATCCATACCAGTGAGCAAGTCAACTAACAGAGACTATCAGACTAACAGAGTACAAGAAACCAGCCGGAATCGTGCAAAGTTCTTAATTCAATTCTGTAAAAGGAAGGGAATAACATTAGAATTACTACCTGCATCAATTTTTAACCCAGGGGAACCCACGGGGTCATATTTGAACCCAACTTTTATTTCTGCCTTATATGCAACACACTCTTCAAAGTAAATATTTTATTTTATTTTGGTGGCACATGGCACACTGGGTTGTAAGGCAAAAAAAATACTTTACTTTGATGAGTGGGTTGAATGTAAGGCAGAAATAAAAGGTCGGGTTAAATATGATCCTGTGGGTTCCCCAGGGTGAATCGGTGGGAATCACTACCTTGATTTATCTTTTACTAGCGCTGGACTAGCGCACTGTTAGTAACTGAGACATGACCAGATTCATTACGCAGCAGCTCCACAGAAGCGCACTTACCGTCGCAGACCTCGACATAAAAGTTAAGCGCACACCGCAGCTTTAATCGGGCACGAAAGCACGGGCACGCCGCGGGAACCACTGCGGGGGACTATTGCCGCGTAAAAAGGGCACAAGCTGCCGCCTGAGCGCAGGTTCGCCGGAACGGTGGACGGGCGGCGAGCCGCTGCGCCCCGCCAGCTCTCCCCGCAGGCGGACAGCAGCCGGGGCGCACGCCGCTCGCCCAATCCCGGCGCGGAAGCTCCGCTACCGCCCGCAGCGCATGCATATGCAAAGAGCCGGAGTGCGGGCAGAGCTGCGCCAGACTTACTCACTTGGTTCATAACCTGAAAAGGCAAAAGGGGAGAAAAGCACCATCAGCCATTGTTCCCCATAGAGCCAGATTCTGATAGCTAGCGAGCTACAATTTCCAATGATTTTAAAATAAAACAATTTGTTTTAAAACATACATCGGGGTTGGCTTCCAGCGGTAACCAGCGTTGTCCCTCCATTTAGCCCCGGTTATAACTTCTATGATTTTAGACTAGCTAGTTAATATATTAAGGGTCCACTTTAGTCGGACTGCCACTTGACAGATTTCTCACGCTTCCGCCTCTGCACATTGAGCTCGAAGTTGAAACACTTACGGGGGGGATCGCGTACTTTAGTGACACTCGTATGACAATTTACATAAACAAACACGCAAATATGACAACAGAAATTCTAAGCTCTCTTAAACAGTATAATGTCGTATATTCTGCATAAGCACAGTTAGAACGGCGCCGTGTATTTCTAGAATTTAAAACACAATTTCCCCTCTCAAATGGACTATTCCATGTCAGAGGGAGCGGGTGTCCCTGCTGCCGGAGTGAATCAGCATATCCGTCATTAACAAAAGGAGCGCTAGGTGGCGTAATTGAAACGTCAGTGGGACGATACCAAACTGCAGTATGTTAGTAATATAATGGGAATTTGCATCGAAACCGTGCTCCTGTACTGAGTTTATAAAGACACCATACTCATTACTACTTGGTGAATAACTGTATATTGATTAATTGCATGAGCTGCACTGAATCCCATTAATGGTTACCGGGTCGCAGGCACATGAAGTTCGGTTTACTTGAACTGTGGCGGTTTGTTAGCAGCAGGGGCGGATTTAGAACAATATTCATAGGGCATGAGATTTTGAGGGGTGGCGCCTTATGGCAGAAGTATATGTGCTGATATACTGTAATATGCGGGATGGCAAGACTTTTTTTAGGGTGGCAGTTACCACCGCATGCCACCCGGTAGATCCGCCCGTGATTAGCAGGTTCTGTTAATATTGCATTATATCAACAACCGCTTTTTGATAAGCACCACTAACGTTTTGTAAATGTTTGTGGTGGGTAGCCTGTATAGTGCAGACCACTGAACAAATGAACATTTTTCACAAGTCATTTGCAGGTAATTCAGGATCCAACCCGCTTGCACTGGATGAATCATAATTTTCTTATGTCATAATTCATCAGTATTTATTTCCTGCGCAGTTTTCTGCTTATGCGCTGCTTGTGTACTTTGTAATTTTATTGGCGCTCTACACGCTGTCTTTCTACTTTGTTTTGCACTATATGTTTGTATCTGTCCACTTTATGAATTACCTGCTACGGCTAAAAGAATTCCCCCTGTAATAAATAAATAAAGTATACCTTGTCTTATCTTAATCTCCTCAGTGTCGGCAGAAACAAATCACGAGGGACAGTCCCCAAGCAATGCGAGCCTGTGATTTTTAACATAAGGTCATAAGCATACTGATTGGAGAGGGGGTTGACAAGTACCGAGATTGGACGCATCGCATCTCTGTAAATAATATTGTTGCTCTAGACATTTTTCATTGGGGGAGGTGAGAAGAAGACAATTTCCCCACCGGAATCAATAAAGTATCTCAAAAAAAAAAAAAAATCAAAGTACAAAACCCAAAATCGTATTATATTTAATATTACATTTCCTTAATGTTTTGTTTTCTTAATGCATTTTCAAATAAATGTCTATTTATCCATTTATCAGAACAAAATGTATAGGAAAAATCTAAAATATTGCCTGATGTCTTTGCTTTTCAATCTCTTTGACATATGTGTTGTTATTATCCATTTAGCAAACCAATAATCCAGTCGCAGCAACACTGGCCGGTCTAACAAATACATTTATTTTACCTGCATACTGAATCACGGTAGCCTTATGTGCAGATAGATACTCCCATTACTCGTGCACATTTGCAGTAAGCAGTGGGCTGCTTTCTTTGATGTCTCCTCCAAGGCCACGATAGCAAAGCGAACCACGAGTAGAAGTCAAACATGACTGCATGCTTCCTACAAACTTTGACACGGATCATTTAAACTGAGCGCCCCTTTTGTTTTGGGAAAAGGGAACTCAAGAAAGAAGATACATATTTAGTCCAAGTCCAAACTAATTGTTTTCTCTCAGAGAAATGCATTCGTAATGAATTAATTACATATTATTTTGGTTTTGTCTCTTATCATCAGGGCTGATAAAACAGTTAGATGGGGTTCAGTATAATTAAGCAATTTCTTTTGGTA
Organism: Petrocephalus schoutedeni; assembly: GCA_026780765.1. Taxonomy (NCBI): domain Eukaryota; kingdom Metazoa; phylum Chordata; class Actinopteri; order Osteoglossiformes; family Mormyridae; genus Petrocephalus; species Petrocephalus schoutedeni. The sequence goes on along the minus strand of JAODKL010000036.1, from coordinate 15,483,165 downwards.
TTTAATCTTAAACACATAAAGGATGAGGGTGTAATGAGGGGGGGGAAATGATTAGCCTTGTGCGCAGTCTCCTCCTTCCCGCAATGCGCGGCCGGCCCGCCCGTCGCCCAGGGCGGCCAGCCTCCTGCCTCGTACGGCCTCGGCTGCGCCGGAGCCCGGAGGCTCCTCCCACGGCGGGTGCGCGCCTGGCCCGATCCGCTGCTGTGACCGGCGTCCACGCCTCCACGGGAGCCCGGAGCCGGCCGCCGCTCCCATCAGCGCCTCACAACGAGCGATTCCGGACCGCGGAGGACACGACTGCGCACGGATGCGCTAAAATAAACGCGCTTACAGACCTAACCGCAGGGCAGAATATAACGGTGCAGGTAGCGGGAATAGTCATTAGAGCGGACGGCTGGGCAATGCAAAGGGCGCTTGTTATGCTGTTAAGCATTCCGGGGATGTTTCTTTGGGACGGATATAAATAGTGCATCTATCGGACAGCTTCGCTTTCCCGTACGCGCTTAGCAGATGCATGAAAATGGATCACTCCATTATGTTAATTTATTAGAATATAACTTAATGGTCACACGTTATTTTCGGAAGTTGTTTTAACTGTCTTGTAACTAATTGAATTTTTAGTTTGCTTATCTGACAGTCATTTCCTTTTGCGGTTTTGTAATTTCTGTTTGCACTTGCTGGAAATCTGACTAGCAGACTAATGCATTAACGCGAGCTTGTGTGTGTGCTGGAGCCGAGCGGAGAGATGGAGGCTGCGGAGAAGCAGGAGATCAAAGGCGATGATCATCCCTGGAAGGCGCACCGGAGGTTCACGCTTTGGTACATGGGATGGTCTGCCATGGACCAGCGGACTACGCTGCCTATGCTGCCGTGGCTCGTTGCAGAAATCCGGAGGAGAGGCGAGAGGAGCGCCGTGGGTCCGGCTCAGCCCAGGGAAGTCGAGCTGAGCGTCGCTCCGCCTTTCGTACGATGCGTCCCGGCGAGATCCAGCAACCTTTCCGTGTTTATATTCGAGCATAAAGCGCAGTTTATATCGAGGTTCATTCACAACAGCCACGACCACGCGTACTTCGCCTACCTTATCCGGAGCCAGCCCGACGACCCCGAGTCGGAGATGGCATGCCATGTCTTTAAGGCGAGCCATCCCAGCCAGGCAAGTAATCATAGTCATGATAATAAACATACGCGCCAAAGCAGGTGTATTCTTAAAATTGGTGACCTACGACGTTCTACAGAAGCATATAAACTGGGTTCTAAATGTTGAAACGAGGTACTTGTAACCTAGAAGAGCACACATTAGGAGTCCCGTGTGGCTTTAGGAAATGAGTATGACCTGACTATGAGGATCAAAACAGAATGAAAGAAATCTCAAAATTCTGCACCACGAGCATGGTTTGAATAGTGAATGAAGCCATCGATACGTAATCATTTGTAGATAGTCTGAAATCACCAAAAACTGTCGCTGAGCTGATGGGTTTCACTAGAGGGAGTGTGAGAGTTTGGTCTGTTTCACAAAGTGATACCTCTGGACTAGACTGGAAGATACAAGGAGAAAGTGAAAGATTTGCAATAGCATCCGATGGTCCACTGTGCAGATATTTTAGCCTATTTGGGTATTTCTGTCGGAACTGGCTGTATTATTATACACACAGTCT
>JAODKL010000036.1:15456834-15476005 GCA_026780765.1 Petrocephalus schoutedeni | reverse complement strand
CATACACTATTGCAGTGTTTTCCACTCCGGTCCTCTGTGACCCCAGCCGGTCCATATTTTTGCTCTCCCTGAGATCCACATCTTTGCTCCATAGAGAGAGCTGGGAGGGAGCGAAAATATGGACTGGCTATGGGTCACCGAGGACCGGATTGGGAAACACTGCGCTATTGTCACAAGACCTCCTTCGAATACTTGGGCTTTTGTTATCAGAGATGACTCAAAATATTATCGGAGAGGCAAAGGAATTCTGAAGCTAGGGTTACCTCCCACAGATTTCAGCTCTGACATGAAACTGTACCTGTTGAATCTTACCAGCCGGGAGGAATCTCACACATAGAGACGCCTGGTGCTCTCCCCCGAACCTTCCTCCACAGGTGGATGAAGTCATGCTGACTCTGAAGCAGGCCTTTTGCACGGCCGCCGCCCTGCGAAGCACCAAGACGCTGGTGAAGCTGTGTGAGGCCTGCCCCATGCACACTCTGCACAAGCTCTGCGAGCGAATCGAAGGTGCGCGGCACCCTGCGGTACCGCTTACTAGCTCGGGATACGTCACGGGGGGGGCGCCCTCCTCACCGACTGGCCTTCCTGTGTCTGCTCAGGTCTTTACCCGCCCAGGGCCAAACTGGCTATTCAGAGACACCTCTCTCAGCTGACTGATAAGGAACAAGCTGATATCTTCGAAAGTGTGCAGGTTAGGTTATCTCAAATCATGCTGACTTGGTGGCTCTGATAGTGGGTTATTAAAATGGAGGAACTGGCCTTGGATGTGGGAGGGCGGGGGGGGGGGGAGTCGTAACAATATTTGTATTTAAATTATTGAGTTGTGTCTCCCCCGTGTCAGACTCTCTCCTACACCATTGAACGGGGCATCGCTAGGATGTGGCTTTTTAATAGCCATTTCTATGAAATGACGTTGCTGCATGCTTTCTTCCACATTGCAGACTATGAAGCCTGCCACTGATCAGGAAGAGAACGAGCTGCTGATTATCCAGCTGAGGCAGCTGTGTCAGGCTAAACAGAAGGTTCACCTGCATGTTGGAGAGGCCCCCCAGGTAATTGTCTGCCTAAAGCCTCACATGCGGCCTCCCTGATGGGCGGCGTCTCCTGGTGGTATCAGAGCGTTCAGAACAGGGCTGTGCTCAAGGACCCAATAGCACATCCACCGCCCGCAGTAGGATGCCATGGGTGGTTCACGTACAAACCTGCAAAGCTGTTAGATTCAGCACAAGTGACTGAGCTGAAGGACCGAAACATCCCTCAGTGCATGCCACTGTCCTAACGCTTCTCTCTAGGTTGTTGTTCGGTACACATGTAAGCGTCGTGCCTAAAGCCGTGTTTCCCAGTCTGGTTCTCAGGGACCCGCAGACAGTCTATGTTTTTCCTCCGGGAGCTGGGAGGGAGCAAAAATGTGGAGCGGCTGTGGGTCCCTGAGGACTAAAGCAATAGATCTGGTTTGGTGTGTTGCCCTGTATCAGGACGGCCCAAACAGCAGTGTGTCCGGTAGCACTGTTCCTGGTGCCCGCTTCTCGCTGGACATACTGAAGACCAAGGCCCGCAGCTCCCTAACCATCTCCCTGGAGAATATCTTCTCAAGGGTATGTCCTTCCTGCCTTTCTGACAGATAAATATTACTTTCTGATATTCTCCAGTGTTTTGAAAACCCAGAGTTTCTCTTGCCTGCTGGATGTCATTTGACTGGCCTATCTTCTTAGTGTTCCCTTGGCTGACACTGATAGTGTCTAAATATTGCCTTATAATAATGAAATATTTATTTAAGCTACATCCTTAAGCCAATACGTTTCAGTACTTTTGTACTGTTGCCACACGTCATTTCTAAAAGTAAATGTGTATAACCGTACTTGAGTGTTTTTTTTTTTTTTACCGACGTCATTTGGCATTGATTTAATGCATAGATCACTTATTCACTAACGTATTTGGACGGTGACGTGTTCCCAGGGAGCAAGTCGAGTGCGAGGGCGCCTGGGAAGCTTGGGGAACATCGGCAGCTTCGAGCACGTGAGCATCCATACGATTTTATATGAAAACTAGTGCCTCTTACATGTTCCTCAGTTTGACGTCTTCAGTATACCTTTGTGCTTTTCCCACCTGTGGGTGAGCAAATTCCAGTCTTTCTCAGGTCGCTGAGAGGTGTCTGACTGAGTTCTGCTGTCTGGGATCTTCTCGTAGGCAGTGTTTTCTTTTTACTGTGGCTCGGAGGCTGAGGAGAGCGTTCCCACCAGGCATGTCAATCTAATATGAATAGGCTGTCTCTGGCATCCAGGACAGAAGTGTGCTGAATATTCACGCATTCCACGGCAAACAACACACAGAAACCACATTCACAATTGACATAAATAGACAAATTCACATATTATCTACTGCATTTCAAGATAAGCGGGACAAAGCACGCTGGCTCCTAACCAACCCCACGGCGCCACATAATGTCAGCCTGGTGTCAACAGTGGCTGGGATCAAACGACGTCGATTATGTCTGAAGTATGGAGCAGCCTTTAGCCAGGAGGCAGACGATTTACGCCATCTGCTGTTGTATGATGACATTTAAATTATTTAACTAAAAAATAAGATGACCCGAGTTTTTTTGTTTTTTTTTTGGGGGGGGGGGGGGGAAGACATTGTTTTATATTTTTTTCACACCAACACGAATAGGAAAATGACAGGCATATATATGTGTGTTTGAGTATGTGTGTGTTTGTAATCATTACATTGTGGTGTCCCACATAATTTCATAATTATTTGTTTGGACCCCCCCCACATTTAACGTAAAATATTAGTTGACCCAACGCTGTGTCCCCCCCACATTCAAAATGCTTCTGATGCCCCTGCGGTCATCACATGGATAACCTCAATTTCATAAAGATCTGTGAATGCAATTAAAAAATAAAATAGCCAAAAGTCTTTTGTTTGATTACTTCTGGTTAAGGTTCGGGGTGGGTAGGGGTTAAGGTTGTCATAGCTGGGATTAGGGTTATGCCCATAGAAATGAATGGAGAGTCGTGTGATATGAATTTGGCATTGATTTAATGCATAGATCACTTATTCACTAACATCGGTAACCTGTTCCCAGGGAGCGAGTCGAGTGCACAGTATATGCTGTCTATGAAAATGCATGTTTTGAGTTTGTGAGTTTGAGGTTTTGGCTGTAGCAGGAAGCAGCCAGTTTAGGCTGACGGGAAGCACAGCTCTTTGCTTGCTGAAACAGACCTTTCCTCTCCACAATCCAGTAAACAGGCTTGACTCCCAGTGGACGTGCTGCCTGTTGCACGCTGTGTTGCTGTTGTATTGTATGGGTAGCTTGAGGGGCCCTGCAGGCCAAGTAAGTGTGCAGCTCGTTTATGGTTGTGGGGTTCGGCTGAGTGTGAAGCTCATTCTGTAGTGTTTGGATGCACCTAAGTTCAGCAGCATATAAGTCTAGCAAAGGGCGGCTCTATGTTAGAGTCTCATTCGTGCATCTGCACTACACAAGCTGGCCAGCTTTCATTTCGCACTGGGCCGCAGTAGGATCTGCATAAAAGCGAAATCCAGGGAGAATACTTTCATTGTTAAATTATTTTGGCTTATGCTGATTTTTTTTTTCCCCCCGAAACCCAAGTCAAGTTTCAGGAAAACCTTGAATTGACAATGTGCACTGTAAGAGCAAGCCACCCACTTCCTCTACTGGACATAAAAATTCTGATTGGTCAGTTTGGGAACACACAAAGACAAGGCTCATTGTACTGAGAACCGAAACTGGGTAATGAAGCTAAGCTCTTCATTCTTACATGACATCTAACACCCATGTAAAACCAAGTCAAAGAATCTTACTGGTGTCTCACCTGTGTATCACATGGGTCATATAGCCAGGTGAAATTTAGCTTCTCTTGATAGTAGTGCGAATAATAATGTCAGACGTAAAACATGACATTAAGATGTAAGATACAAAATACTGGATGAATGTGCATGAAATTATGACGGAACCCTGGAAACGTTAGTTAGGATTGTATGACCGGGTGTACTGAAGTTACACCTCGTGGTATATTGCTTTGTTTGTGGGGTTGCTTATGCATTGTTTGCCTTGCTCGTGCGCAGCATTCTGTAGTGTGTTTGAGCTAACAGTAGTCTGCATATCGTCGACGTTTTTGCTTCCTCTCAGGATGAATTCTCGGCCGATTCCCCCCCTGGAACGCCCTGTCCGCTCTCTCCGTCTAATTTCGAGGACGACCCCGATGACCCACAGTTCCGACGGCGTCCTCACGCCCTCGGGCACCTGTCCGCCAAAAAAAGGATTTCCTTCAGCGAGGGCCAGGCTCCCGTCAAGGTTCCTCTCCGCAGGCACCAGTCTGTCGCCCCCGAGCTTCTCCGGAGCAGGTCAGCAGCATAACCTCCCAATGGCGACGATCCCGCCGGCCCAGAGATACACCTCCTGTTATCTCCTGTGCACCTCCTGATATTTATCTTCTGGTAATTTTACCATGTGACCTGACCGTCCAGAGACAGTCTGCCTCGAAGAACTTCCACACTAAGGAGGACCATCTTGGCTTTGGTCAAATTAAATACTCTGTTTTGATACAAACATGTGCTAAGCGGGTTAGGAACGAATCAAAACTACCTGCTGGAGACCAAAATTTACCATTTTATTTCATAGAAAAAATTCTAAGAATTGAAGATCACAAACATTTTCCCTGGATTTTTACTCTCTGGACCTGACCTATCCACCTCTGCAGCTTATACCAGTGACCTTTTACTGGGTGCTCGGGTGGCCCTGGCTAACATCACGGGAGGCGATATGGGGCCCACTCCTCACCCAGTCAGATACATACTCAGCAACAGGGGCTTTAAAATGGCTGCGATCTCTGATCTCTGTCAGTAGCTCTGCAGAGGAAAAGAGCGCTTTCCTGCTCTCAGCCTTCTTCCTGAACCTGCCCTTCCCCACACTGAGAACACACCAGCTTCCTCTCGCTGTGCTGCTGTTTAATAAACAAGAAGCACTGGCAGTTTAGTGACTGTTTACTTCCAGCCCCTAAATTATTGCCCGGTTTCACTAGGAAACTTTATATGTACATGCAAAATATATTCCAGAAATGAAACATTTTGCTTTCAATATTTTCCACTACAGCATAGTTTATCTAAGTGGTGCTTAACAGATGGGAGGGTGTGCTTAATGCTTAATGCCTCTGTCAGTTTGCATGTCAGGAGGGTTGAATACTAAGGGCGCGCAGACCCTGGGGCTTTAGGCCTCAGACCACACGGGGGAAAGGGCAGGCAGAAGGAATGGGGGAATCTCTTGGCTGACGTAGCTGCCTCTCTGGGCCTGGCTTGCCAGGAGTCGGTCAGGGCTAATGAAGGAAAGCAATGCGGAAAAGCTGGATGTGCTGTGGATGGCACCTGGCAGCGAATAGCTCCGGCTCCCCAGGAAACACCCGCTCTCCGCTGCTCAGGCATGCTGCTTTTCCATGCAGAATTATTTCTCTGTTAAATGGGAAAAAAGACGGTGATATCTGATCTGAAGGTGAGCTGCAGTTCTGATTTTAATCAGAAGGTGTATTTTTTAAGTTTCAGTCTTGTGCAATTACGGACCCTTTTTTTCACTGTAGGGATCTCTTCTTTATGCATTGGTGTGTAAATTGCACCCATCACCCATTAATAGTCCAGCTTTTTATATCTGAATGACAGGCTTCTGCAAGGCCTGTTTGTGTCACTAAAATGAGGTTATATAGTGAGTGACTGACCCTAGGTAATGCATGTAATTATGATCTTGGTCCAGCAGGGGGCGACTGTCTAAGCCACTGCTTAAGCTACATTCATTTACATTTTTCCGCCCTGCTGTGGAAACAAACCCCAGACTCACACATGACAAATTTGGATAATAACCACTATACTAAGCTGTCTGCCACTGCAGATGGCTTCATGTTGCGTTCCATTTAATCATATTCACATTGTGATAATTTAACTGATTTTATCACAGAGAAAGGTTTAGGTGGAAAACTGTTCTTAAGTATTAGAAGACTCAAAAAGATTTAGAGTCAGTCAGTTGTCATTCTAGCAGGAGTGAGGTACACTTTTCATACCCACTGTAAATACATTGAGAAGGAAGGATCAGGATCCCTGGAGCGGTCGGGGAGTTTAGGGCTTTGCTGACTTGCCCCTCCCCCCCGCCACCCCGCCTCTCTCTGGATGCTGTGTGGTACAGTAACGCTCAGGGACACAGGAAGACCTCTCTGGGGTGCAGCAGTGATTCCGTGAATGCTGAAGTCGCCCCGGCGACCCAGCGGAAGGTCTCCTGGCGCCAGAAGATCTTCCTCCAGGTGGCCTCGCCAATGAGCAAGCCTTCAATAGGTCTGCACCTGCCACAGCGTGATCCATGGCCTGGACAGCACAGGTGGGACTGATTTGCTGTGTTTCCCGGGGGGGTGATCAGGTGCAGGGAGCCTGGCTGACAGAGAGCCCCCGCCGCTGTCCCCACGGGCCGTTCCTCAGGGCCGCCACTCCTATGGCGGCCAGCGGCCCTTTGACCTTAGGCCCTCTGGGGGAGGAGCACAGCACTCCCCTTCCAAGTTCCAGCTCCTGTGGAAGAGGAGCATCCATCAGCAGCTCCTGCTGCTCCGCATGGAGAAGGAGGACCGACGTCTGGCAGGTCGGCTCACCCCTCCGAGACATTCCTCTTAACAATGAGGTCACCTGTAAATGCGCTTATTTATTAGGTCACCTTTACTCCTAACTATCTGTTAAGACAAAAGTGCCTCAGTCAGGTTTTATTACTGAACATTTTCATGTTTCTCACTGGATGAAATTCACACGTTTCTTGGTGTGATATTTGCATTTTGACTTTGTCTGTAAACAGTCTGAATGTTATTTAAATTATAATTAGGATAAGTCCAGCATTTGAGCCAATGAATGAATGGATTGAGTATCACTGGTTGCACTGTTGCATTGGTCGCATTGGTGGCATTGTTGCGTCCAGTCGTCCGGTACCGTGTGCCTGTATTTGGCAGCCAGCAGAGATGAGCTGCGAGTTCGGAATATGAAGCTCAGCTACGAGGAGGTTGGCCAGTGTCCCGAGGACTTACTGACCCTGTGGGAAACAAAGCTGGCAGGTCCCTGCTTAGCCAAGGTCCAGTGGAACAGAGAGGAAATCCAAAGTACAGTCAGCCATGGTGAGTGGCACTTGATATCCCTAACCTCCAGACTCTGTCAGCCTATGGCACTGCAGACTTCCAGACACTGTGCCCCAATGGCATTGCAGACCTCCAGACACTGCGCCCCGATGGCATTGCAGACCTCCAGACACTGTGCCCCGACGGCATTGCAGACCTCCAGACACTGCGCCCCGACGGCATTGCAGACCTCCAGACACTGTGCCCCGATGGCATTGCAGACCTCCAGACACTGTGCCCCGACGGCATTGCAGACCTCCAGACACTATGCCCCGATGGCATTGCAGACCTCCAGACACTGTGCCCCGATGGCATTGCAGACCTCCAGACACTGTGCCCCGATGACATTGCAGACCTCCAGACACTGTGCCCCGATGGCACTGCAGACCTCCAGACACTGCGCCCCAATGGCATTGCAGACCTCCAGATGCTGTGCCCCTATGACACTGCATCTCTCACCAATGTGCCTAAGACACTCCTTTCTCTGCCTCACTTGTGTGTCTCCCCGCTGACCACTAGGTGTTCCTAAAAGCCGACGGGGAGAGGTATGGTGGCTCCTGTCCCAGCAGCACTGGCTGGGTCACCAACCCCTGTGCAGGCTGCAGCCCCCGGAAACTTCATACCAGGACCTGCTGAAGCAGCTCACTGTGCAGCAGCACGCCATACTGGTGGACCTGGGTAAGCTGCAGTGTTTCCGGAGCAGATGCTTCTTGAGGAAGTCAGTATTTTTTGAAGGTTGAGAAGGATTCTGATGACTTGAGCCCCTTTCAGACATGCATTGCCACCCAGAGCTTTTCTAGACATTACTCAGATGCCGGGACGTGATTCTCCGGAAACTGTCCGGAGCTCATGCGTAAAAGTGGCTTTGATCTGGTGGTTGGGTAGCTTGCTTCACTGTCGAGGAACCACACTCAGGAAACATCTGGGGCTGGACTTGTTTTCACATGAGATCTTCACGTCATGTTTGCAGACAAAAATCACACAATAACATAATCCACCTCAAGCTTAGGCTGGCAGAGCTATTTTAATTTCTTTGTTTTTAAACAATAAGAGCAAGGAATGTTTATTTTGGAAGTACCATTCAACATTGCTAATGTTAATTAGTGTTATTAACATTAGTGATGGGGACAAGACCACCAATAATGAGTCCGATTCAAGACCAAGACCTTGATGGCCAGAGTCTGAGCCAAGACAGAAACTTCAGGGGGATTGAGACCAAGTCAAGTGTGTTTGGGGGGTTGAGGCAGAGTCAAGACAGAGAGTTTAGGGAAGGGGGGTCGGGGCTGAGTCAAAACAGAGAGTTTGGGGGAGGGGGGTATTTTATGTATGACTTCTAGTACAGTGAGTTTTCATTGGTTATACTGGCTGTTTATCTGAGCCGTAAAACAACATAACTGGCACACCCTGTAATTAGGGCACACACCCTGTCCTTACGGGGGGGTCAGTCAAAATGCTTCCCATGTTGCTTCAAAAAGAGAGATAGCATAATCCCTTAATATACAGAATGGATGGCAACTCTACTGAGTACAGGGCAAACCTTTTCCCCCTTCAAGTCTTAGTAGACACTGACATATCATCTGTTCTGAAGGGATTTGCAGGGCAGTGTTGCCCTCTGGGTCTTCTTACAAATAAATAAAATAACTTAGATTACGTCCCAATTTAAAATTACGAGTTTGAACGATGCTGTAATCCAAGACCAATTCATTGCCAAATTGAAATGCTTTCAATTCCAAGACAAGACCAAGCTAGTGAAAAAGTGGTCTTGAGACCAAGATCGGACCTGAGCACTACAGCACTAATTAACAAACCACTGACGTTTATTCATAAAAATTGTCCATATATGTCATTTCCCTGTTTCTCATTTTGTCCTTTTTTCTTTTACTAGCTTTAGAGAAATGGTGACAAAAATTTTAGATTTATTATAGAAGGCACCCATTACTGAGCATCACAGTAATGTCGTTCTTAATTTCAATTTTATCTTGATTGGCTCATTTTATAGACTCAGCTAAAGGCTGACCAATCAGCCTGTAATAGCAGCACAGAGCTGTCATCACTGTACCTCTTTGTTAGATTATGGCTGTGCTCATGGCAGTGCTGTGTGTGTGTGATCACAGGACGGACCTTCCCCACCCACCCGTATTTCTCTGCCCAGCTGGGGGCGGGGCAGCTCTCCCTTTACAATCTGCTGAAGGCCTACTCCCTGCTGGACGTGGAGGTGGGCTACTGCCAGGGCCTCAGCTTCGTGGCTGGCCTGCTGCTGCTGCACATGAGTGAGGAGCAGGCCTTCAACATGCTGCGGTTCCTCATGTACAGCCTGGGCTTGCGCAGGCAGTATCGGCCCGACATGGTGTCTCTACAGGTGAGCTTCCCTGCAGCGAGTCTGAAAGGCTTCAGAAGAGATCCTAGCTCAGTTGTATGTCCTAGCTTATATTCCATCAGTCCCCGTGCTACTCACGGACTTTAACTATTCATTAACCAACTCCTGATCACCAGAGATCTTCTGATTGGTAGCTGAAGCATGCTCTATCTGTTGACCTCATCTACTGAGGCTGCAACAGCCTCCAGTGTGATGCCCCCTGGGGATTTGTGAGCAGGTGTTGAGATACTCCTTAGTGACCTTGAGCAGTGCATGCCCTGTGACTGCTCTCTTTTACTCCATTCCATTACCCAAAATAATGTAACGTTCGTAACATCATGTTACAGCCGCTGAGGCTCCGTCTGAACCTTTGTCTCGCAGGTTCAGATGTACCAGCTGTCCCGTCTGTTGTACGACTACCTCCGGGACCTGTACAATCACCTGGAGCGCCACAAAGTCAGCCCCTGCATGTATGCTGCCCCCTGGTTCCTCACCATCTTTGCCTCACAGTTTCCACTGGGCTTCGTGGCTCGCATCTTTGGTACGTTTTGCGATCATTATGCATGACTCTTAAAGAGGAGGTTTGGCACAGGACGGTAGAACCAATGTGTATGCTCTCTATCGGTATTTCTATGTAGTATTGGAGTACAGGCAGTCTCTGGGTTACGAATGAGTTACGAATAAGTCTGTCTTTTAAGTCTGATTCGGAGGTAAGTCAGCGAGATGAATCACTGAAATGTGCATTGCACGTGCATCGTGTCACAGAGTAGTAGCATTTTTATGAACCATTACATTTAACCTGACATTTTAATATTCTAGCCTTTACGGCAGTCCGTTCTTAAGTACAAGATGTCCGTAAGTCAAATGTTCTTAACCCAAGGACTGCCTGTACTTCGGTATTATTCAAGTTTAAGGGGACTGGTCTTTCAGCGTGACTTTGGAGGCCCTTTCAAATATTCTTTTGGGGGAGGAAAGTGAAACTTAAATATTTCCCTTCAGGTGGTTATTCGTGGTTTGTTGCAGACGTCCTGTTTTCCCAAGGCCCAGAAGTGGTCTTCAAGGTGGCCCTGTGTCTCCTGCAGAGGCATGAACGTAACATAATCGAGTGCGACAGCTTTGAGACTGTTGTGGACTACCTTAAAACTACCATGCCTAACCTTACCATGGCGCAGATGGAGCAAACCATCTCTCAGGTGGGAAAACAGTTACTAATACTCTAAAGTATTGATGTATCACATTGGTAGTGATCTCATTTGCACTATGCCTGTCCTATTAGGTTATGGAAATGGACATTTCCAAACAGCTTCATGCATATGAAGTGGAATACCAAGTGCTCCAGGAAATGTTGGAGGCTTTGCCTCTACCTGAAGACTCTGAGCACCTTGACCAGCTGGAGAAAACCAATGTTCAGCTAAAGAAGCAGAATTTGGATCTGATGGTGAAGCTTCAGGTAGATGAGTGCATGTAGTGTCTGTAGTACAGTATCTATGCATGTGTTGTTGCTCAGTGTAGAAAAACGTGCCGTCGATGTGGATCTTGTGAATTCTATTTATGTTCTTGTCCGTTCATGTTCGATTTATTTTCACTTGGTGCTTTTGACTACCAGGAGGTGGTGCCAGAGCTCTCTAAGGGCAGACAAAAAAACAGGAAATAGTTATTATAAGTTGAGAAAAACTTGGAAAACATTTTATAGGTGAATATAATGCAGAGGGCATAACTGTAAGAAAGGGATTGTGAATGTCTAGTCAAAAAGCACGAGTCTGTAAAATGTGTTGAGAACATCTGCTGTTGATTATTTCAGATTAGATAACGTCTTTGCCACATGATGAAGATGAAGGCTAGTGAATAAAACACAATACTGCGTATCACATTTTATTGCCAGTGAGGCACTATGGCTTAGCTGTTAGGCTATCGTGAAGAATTTGCCGGCTTTCCCCTCAGACTGCCCATGTGAAGGCCCAGACTTTGGAGGCTGATGTGGAGAAGTTTGAGGCGCAGGAGTCCAAGATGCAGCAGATCATCCGCACCCTGGAGCAGGAGAAGGCCCATTACCAGAGGAGCGCGGAGCGTCTGCGAAGCCGACTGGCACCAGGGACGGAGACGGATGTGGAGCTCACCAGCATGCTGCCCAGCTCCAACGGGCAGCTCAGAGCAAGCGCGAAGAGGCCATGAGTCGAGGGGCAGCCTTCTCCTGCAGTACTAAACAGCCGTTAATTTAGAGTGGAGCACTTTGACATTCTGGGACAAGGGTAGTTATAAGTCCAAATGATTACCATGTTGGCCAGCTGCTGTGGTGTGTCACGGGAGACTTTCAATCATTTGTAGCTGGTGCTGCACTCTGCTCTGCTTCTCTCTCTGCTCGAACCCTCAGCCTTCATTCCTGTTCCTGCTCAGGCCCCGTGCTGGCTTATGTCATCCACTGCAAACCAAAATATTTGCATATTTTGTAGTCGCACCTTTTTTTCTTGATGGATGTGCAGGGATTTTTGGTAGGATGATGCAGTTTGGTCTCGTGACATTTTGTATTATAAATACAGAGCAAAGTGGTATGGAGCGGGTGAAGCTGAGCGTGACCCCAGTGCTGTGGAGCTTCACTGCCGGATCTTTGGCTTCTCTCCCAGTGACTGGGCAGGAAGTAGGTTCTCCAATGTGGAAACGTTCCACAATAACTGGCTCTTCTCAACTGCAGCCTTCTGTCCCAGCACTAATTGTGAGTCCAAGCTTGGGGTTTTGGTTCATGTGCTCAACCTGCTCCTTCATTGCAAATACTTGAAAACTAGATGAATGTATCTGCTGTCCAAAGGAAAGCATGTTATATGACAAGAGAAATCATTTTTAAAGATGATAAAATGCATTAATCCTGGCTGTTGAACTTTGAACCAAATTTTACCTCCCGTTCCAATGAAGTAACGGAGCTGTTTACCCAAAGTCTGTCTAGACTGTTTACCCAGTGGTTTCCTGTGTGAAAAACCAAGGTGCCCATAAGGTGTGAAGTGTGCTAAATACCTCGCATTAACTTTGGGCTGAGAAGTGGTCCCATGTTAGCATAGCATGACGCAGAACAGTCTGAATTCTTACGATTGTATGCATTTGCAGTAGTAAGGACACAGTAGCATTTGTGTGATTTTTCCAGGCACTTTATGAGTTAAAAAAATACCCGCATTTTATGCACGTGAAGCTAGGATTTTGATATATGCACACAGCGTAGGCACACATGTGTGAGTAAACAGTGTGTCACATCTGTGTGGGAGTTGCCTATCTCTGTTGGTCAGATTGGACGTAGTGAGACTGAGGTGAATGATTTTTGCTGTGAGTGGAGTTTCGTGTCATGTCACAAAAGATTTCTTAGTGTTGTGTGCATCTTTTCATATTCTCCTTCATGTGAAAGAGATGGGTCATCCCTAGCAAAAGTAAAACCGCAAATCAGTATACGAAAGCATTTGCAGAAGCTGCCTATACACACAGAGAAGAAAACATTTATCATAATGACTGTAACATGCTATGCTTAAAAGCAAGACACCATTCTTCAAATTCTGGGTATTTTTTTTTTTTCTTTGGTTTTCAGAATGATTTTTTTCTCGGCTTTCTTAATCAACTCTGATCTTATTACCAGCACACTATGCAGATCACGTGATTTGTCAAGAAATCTACATTAGATAAAACTAAGTATGCTGTGGAATTGTTTGTTTTGTGAACTGCAAACCATATGTGTTGTGGTTTGTGAATGATAGATCTATATGGTTTCAATTCTTAGAAAAAAAATATTGTTGGTTTAGTCATTCAGTTGGTTCTTAATCTGTACACCTGTTATATAAACATGTGATCATATGTTGGGAAAAAAAATACTTAATATATGCTGTTGCTTAGGTTTTTGTTTTCATTCTCAAGCTTTTACTTACAACAGCAGATTTCTTAGTCCTTAAAGCTCTGAATATAGGTTTCACCTCCCGCTGTAACAGCATTGGTGAGAAAAACAACTGATTTTCAGCTTAGAGACAAGTACAGGTTCCTTTCACTTTCCTAATGAATGGAGACATGCAATGAGGCAGCTGTGAATGTTAACTGTGAGCAAGAGTAGTAGCTGACAGACACTCCGTCTGAAAGGTGTTGGGTAAGGTGGAAGTGTAGTTGCACTTTAATTTTTTATTAAATTCAGAATACTGTGGTGTATACAGTAAGTGTGGACTGAACTGTGATCTGCACTTGCAAACAAGACTGCCGAGGGGAAGCCATGCAATGACAGTTTGCAGTAATGAGTACAGCAGAGTGTATCAGAGCATGTTTCTCAAACTACTGGTTCATTTGAATGTAATTTAGAGCAATTTTAAATGTGAGGAGTAGCTACAGTACTTCATTATGCATTATTATTGTTTGTGATGCAGCAATGCAGTCTCCGGATTAGTCAGGTCTCTTATCACCTTTATAGCTGCAAAATTAGTATTAAATGGCAGTTATCAAAAAAGGGAACAATAACCTTTTAGTGCAGGATCTTAAGATAACTCCACCCCCACAGTGCAGGACTGACCTTTCTTTCCACCGTTTGGGGACTGGCAGAGAAACGGTTGCACCAAATGAGGTGAGAGTGCTTTGGGATGGAGCTACATCAGCCGTGGTTTTTCTAGCTTTTAGTCATAACCTTCTGTGTCGCTTGTTCCACCGACTCTCCACTGTCCACTGTCACTTAAAGGGAAAATCCTGCCTTTTTTGCCAGTTCGTTTTAACCGCCTTCTTTAGCTCATCCGTTAACTTCAATTTTTAGTGACATATTGAGGTTTCAGTAACTTATAAGTGTCATTAAATGTGGAAATGTCTGTATCATGAGACTAGATTTGCTGGTTATCTAGATAATTTGTTGGATGTAATCCTTGGGAATCCACGGGGTCATACATGACCCTACCTTTTATTTCCACCTTAAATTAAACCCACTCATCGAAATAAAGATTTTACTTTTGTTTTTGGGTCATATATGGTACACTGGGCTGTAAAGAAAAAAAAACTTTACTTTACTTTGATAAGTGGGTGAAATATAAGGCAGAAATAAAAGGTAGGGTCAAATACAGAGGTGGGTAATTCCGGTCCAAAGAATAAAAATCCAGACCAGGATTTTGTTTCAACCAGTTGAGTATTAAGAGTCTCAGTCACAGAGTACTCAAATAGTTTGTTGTAACAAAATCCTGGCCTGGATTTTTACTCTTTGGACCTGGATTACCCACCTCTGGTCAAATATGACCTAGTGGGTTCTCTGGGGTTAAGGTCCCCCCAGTTCAAATTAACTTTATCTTCATTCACTTACATTTAGCCCAGACTACATTAAATCCAACAACTTATCTTGCTAACCAAAAAATCCAGCTTGGCCCCTCGTGGTCTCTTAAAAACATCAGAACCATCAGCAGAAACACTGTGTCAAATCAGATTGCAAATCGAGGTCAGCACTTAAGCCCTCATTGGCTGGAAGAACCTGCAGAGGACATTTGAGTCTCACCCTGAACATGGGCTTTCCAGATAACAATAAGATTTTGCTCGGTCTTTGGCGAGTGAACAAAATGGAAGATTTGAAGAAATAAAGTGCAGTGATGTGGAGGCTCCTAGGAGTTGGTCACTTAAAGGGAAAATGTCATTTTAATGCAGAATGTTTTCTCGCATTAGTACAAATCCTGCTCGTTATTAATGCAAGGATCCCAGGTAGCTGTTTGCATCAGTCATGTTGCAGGCTCTCTCTGCTGTGGAAGCAATTCTTGTCAGCTGCTCACAGTTTGCGATATGCAATGTTTGCAGTATGAGGAAGTCCTCTGATTGGGCCCCTGTGAGCCCACAGCTAGCAGCTGCGCAGCTGATGCTTTCAGGGAGACCGGCTGCTTACACATTAGTCTGGCTACTTCCCCTCCTGGCCTTTTGCTGCTTGCATATGCATTGTGCTGAATTTTAGCTAAGCATCTCTGCCTTGTTGGAATCGCAATCATTTCCAGTATGAAGTATATGTAATATAATAATGTTATGGAGTTTGCCGGTGGATCTAAAGGAATTACAGAAAAACACGCTTCATAACTATGTTCCAATGGCGGAAGCCCTGTTTTTAGAGCAGAAAGGGTCTGATGTTGTTGGAGATGTCAGTGATGAATGTCTGGGCTTAAATAGGCCCTTTTTCATGTAACACCCAAATAGCCAAGAGACACCAACAAACTAGTGAAAATAAAGGTTATTTACACAATCTGATGCAATAAGTTAGTCAGCAAAAATATGGGACAGAAACAGCAGAAAGAAAAACTTCTTAAGAAATATGCTGTATGCGAATATGTAAGAGGTGACGCGGCTTTCACACATATCGGGGTGAGTGGCGGAGAGATTGAGATCACGCATGTGAGATCTGTATGTTGGCCTTTTTAATGAGCACATCTTCCAGCTCACTGGAACCACAGACACTGTTAGCCTAACAGCTCAGTGGGTTGTGGAAGCTGAATGGAGCCTTTCAGTTCTGCTGCTCGTCTCCCTGGGGGTGAGAGACCCGTTGCCATGGTTATCCAGGATTCCTGCAGCTAATGGGTGGGAGTTGTGCAGCTCTGGCAACCTGTTCTGTCTGGGGCGGAATATGAAGAGAGCTGGGTGTGTGCTGGCTGTCTGCTGGGACGCCGGAGGTCACACACATCGCCTGGTCGCCTTCTCTTTCCTGCCCCTTTCTTTTCTGTCTGCCAACAGCTGCTAATATGATCTGGTGGTTTGGCACAAGAGAATTCCGGTAATTGGATTATGCTTTACCAGCCGTTTGGTAATCTTACCACCAACAGTGACCACATTGCTAGTAAGACCCTTCGCTACATGGATATAATTGGATGATTTTCAAATACGTTTCCTGTCAGTCAGGCCCCGCCTTTCCTTATTTCTCCATTCATACTTTTGATAATATTTGCCTTTCTTTGGACCATTTTTTTTCATCTGTATAACAATTTAAGAAATAAATATTACAGCAATTTATAGAAATCCACTGCTTATTGAGACCATGGCATTGCAATTACCATACAGTGACGGGGGAAAAAAGTAATCCTTTACAGGCAAATTCAGGTCCAGAAAGTACAAATCCAGATCTTCTTTCAACCAACCAGTTAAGTATTCTATCACTCTTTATACTCAGCTGAAAGGTGATTAATTATCATTGCTGACACACCACAATAAAATGTGTCCTCTGCATTTAACCCATATGTAACACAGCTGTGGGCAACTATTTCAGTGACCAATGCTTGGGGGGGTACCTTGCTTAGTGTACCTCAGTGGTACCTTGCTGGTTAGGGTTTCAAGCCTTTTAACCTTTTAAGTGTGCTTCCCTAACCATTAGGCCACCACTGCACCCAAGCACTGCAACCACAACTGAGTAGTTGAAACAAAACCTTGGTCTGGATTAGTACTTTAGGGACCTGAATTTGTCAGTAATGGATTACTTTTGTGACTTCCCCAACACTGTTAGAGAGCCATTTCTTTTGGGCCATGCGCTGCTCAATTCATCATTCCTACTGGCAATCACAAGTTAATAGGCGGATTGCTTGTTTAACTAGTGCTCTTGTCTTTCCAACCCTTTCTGTAATAGATATAAATATGATCTATTGTGTTCTTTCAATTTTCCTGCAGTAAATCTGTCTGTAATAGTTTGTATACTGCTGAACCTATACGTTATGAATTCCAGCATGTGGTTTCTGTGAAAGACTTCAAGATTTCCTGTGCTCAGAAAGGAGGGGCTGTTGGTTAATTCTGTCACTGATTGGAATGAAAGAAATAATGATACATATTTGAAAGCGCACCCGGAGGCTGGTGATTGGTGGCGCTGTGTAATGTCTGCTATATGTCCATTGCTAAGAGTTTAGAGATCTTCTAACCCTCTACAGCTGCAGTGTCGAAATAAGTATTGTTAGGCTTCATGGAGAATATGGTAACATTCCAATGTGTTTGCAGAATTTACAAGTTTAAAATATACAAATAATCATTATCTTGTGTGTATGTGTTTATAATGGGGAGAGAGCAGAGCTTGGTAGTTGATGCCCTGAATATCAGATGGTGCGATTATGGTTGCCAGGAGAGGTTTTTTTTTATTGATTAAAGTATATCCAGGAGAGGTTCTGCATTAATACAGTATATAAAGTATGAAACATTAAGCTATTTAAATAATATGCAAATGAATGGTGAAATAACCAATAAGTTTAGATGGGCAGAATTAACCAGCCACAGAACTGGCTTTTGTCAAAACAAACACAGATGTTCCACTTTTGCGGTACAGTGCTTGATGTCATTCTTGGAGCTACAGTTGGAATATTCTTGGAGGACTTCATTTTCCACAACCTTCCAGACAATTTAGTGCGTCCTGCTATATTTATAAATTCTGCAATACACTATAGAAGAAATATTTTCAGGGTCAACTGTGAGTGCAGTAACAAGGACTCCCCAGTGCTCTACCTTTGCAGCAGGTCGGCACTGCACTACATTGTGAGTCTCGCTAACCACTAGGCTGCCTTGAGGACAGTGGAGTCATTGCAGACTTTAATCCCTATATGTCCTTTACATCAAAGTCCTGTCCACAGCATTCCATTCCAATATTAATATGTTATTGTACGTTAATGTTAATCGGCTTCTCTTTTTTTTTTTTTTTTGAGGGGGGATTCCATACAGTGTTTCGGTTTTGATAGTCTACTAATGATGCAAAATTCTTGGCTTACATTTAAGATCAATATTGAGTCACAGCTTTGCTTGATCCAATATGGCTTTCAGTGACTTGGCTGCAGCAATGTCTATGTCCATTAGACAACATCTACACCATTTGTACCTAGAGCCAGTATGCTTTTCAAATACTAGGCTGTTGTTGTTTTTTATGGAAATACTGAATATAAAGAATGGTTTACAGACCAGCAAAACAATTGAATGACCACCAGTGACTACCATGAACTTTTCAAATAAACTACATATAAATCCCTTCAAGCAAGAAGTGTCTCTGACTCCCAATAACGGTTGCTTTGAGAGACTCAGTGGTGATGATGTGGCTCTTGGCTGTTAAGTATGTGAGATTATTCCAGTTTCAAGTTTCCAGCAAAGTAATAACCCATAAGCAGTGAGCCTAAGCTAACATCTGCTTTACAGTGTGGGTGGGGCATTCCTTGAGTAGGTCAGTTTTAGGAGAAAAGCCCTGACCATTGTTCCTTAACCAAAATTCCAGCCAAAACTTGATGTAATTAAAAAAACATGTCAGAGTGCGACCCATTCTCAGTTGCCAAAATCTGGAATTGTTAATCATACTTGCTTAGTCTTTTAGCCCATACTATAATGTTATACCAACTTGGTCTTCCCAGTTACCTGAATCATGGACTCCCTGACCAACAGACAAGAGTTTGTTGGGCAACACTGAGCAGGGGTATAACTAGAAATTCTGGGCCCCATGCCCAATGTTACGTATAATTTTGCGTGTTCAAATACCCTTGTCAAGTGTTGGGCCCTCTGAATCGGCCAGGGTGTTCATGAAGCCACAGATGCTGAGGCTGCTCGGGAAGTGTCCCATCTCCCTGCCTGTTCACCCACTTCACAACAGGTTTCCACTACAACGTCAGCTCATGCCACCTACTGTACAGAAGACCTCAGAAGACTAATCTATTGCATGCTGCCTCAACAACAGAGTTGAGTCAGAGTACAGGAG
>JAODKL010000036.1:15444161-15455253 GCA_026780765.1 Petrocephalus schoutedeni | reverse complement strand
ACTGGGCCGGATTCGAACCCTGGTCCCAGAGGTGTGAGGCGACGGTGCTACCCACTGCGCCACCGTGCCGCCCCCTTCTGAATCATTTTACATCAAAATGACATCAGTACGTCACCAAAGTGAAATTTATGACTTGTTACTGGAAATTTCAGAGCAGGACGAGACATCCATCCATCCATCCATCCACCCATCAATTTCTTTTCCTGAGCAGGGCCAAGGGGAAGGCTTGGGCATGTCTATCTCTGCAGTCTTCCTTCATGCTTACTCCAAGTATCCCTGCACAGGAAATTGCTGACTATCCTTTTAAGCAAAATGTGAGGATAAATAAATAATTGTACTGAGGTGAAAAATGAATAATCTGTGCCCCCCTCTCCCTCCCCAAAAACAAATCAATAGAAATGCTGCTTTGAGCAGTTATCTAGTGGATATATTTCTAGGATTTTCTGGGAGTTACTATGTTACCTATTGTCTGTGTGTGTGTGGGTTTGCATAGATCACGTGGGGACCAAAATGTCCCCAAAGTGTGGTAAAACCTGAAATTTCCCTACTTTGGGGACATCTTTTCAGGTCCCCAATTGAATAACCTCAGTTTTATAAAAGGCGAAAAGTCTTGTATTTGGGTTGGATACTTACGGTTAAGGTTAGGGCTGGGCTGGGGTTAAGGGTGTCATGACTGGAATTAGCCCATAGAAATGAATGGAAGGTCCCCTTTTAGATAGGTACCCAAGTCTGAGTGTGTGTGTGTGTGTGCGTGTGTGACTCGGGCCTGTATCACAAAGTGAGATTTGCTGCTTAGCCAGACAACTTGTCAGATTTCCCAGTTTAAATAGACTTAAATGTTCACTTACATTTAGCTTAGACTACCTTAAATCTGACAAGCTATCCAGCTAAGCAAGAAATCCAGTTTTGTGACACAGGTCCCTGAGGAAGCAGACAGAAGATAGGTGGAGGGATATTCCTATAGATTATTACCTATAGCAGAATATCTAATGTATGGTATTAAGTATTGACGCCCCTTCAAATCGCCAGTAGTCTAAGAATTTTACAGCTTGTCCAACACATTTGGTAACTTTTTATCACTGCATGATATTCTTGGTTTTTCTTTACAGTACAACCAACTATCCATCCATCCATGTACCAACCACAAATCTATTACCTTCACAGTATAGTAAATACATGCTGTCCTGAACATTCCTACCCTGAGAAAGATACTATGGACAGTAGGCTGCTGGGACTGAGGTTTTGTTGATGATAATGATGACCTCTGTACAATGAACAAGATAATACATAATGTATAATGGGAGAGCCCTGAGAATGGTGCTTTGCTTATTATGCAAATTTATCATTCATTTAGCATTTCTTCTACGTTTATACAGTATTTTGTGAATTATTTGGCAAGCAGTTATGGAAAATGGATGGATATTTCATTGTTTTTGTTTAACATGTACTGTACGTGAGCCTAAGTGTCTTAGTCCTTGAGGCAATATTCTGGTGAACTTTGGCCTCGTGTGGCTGTCATGTATCACACTGAAACCCAAAATGAGGCCTGTTGTTAGAACATCATTATTTCTGAGAGGGGGCTTTAAGGGGAACACACGCAACCCGTCAGACATAAATCATGGGAGTAAATTACATATGCAGTCCACACTGGATTGCGGTGTGTGCTGAATGTTAACGCACTACAGAGCCGTGTCCATTGGATGACATATCTAGGTGTAGGCTGATTAAATTCAACCACGCTTAGACCCAAAATTCCTATTTAAAAAGCTGCATTTAAAACTGTTCTGCACAGTTTAGTGCGGGAGAATTGACATCAGGCTGCCCTTATTTGCTGCACTCAGTGGTCCAGAGAGCGTAGTTTCCCCTTTAGCAGGACATTGCTTGGCACTTACAGTAATATGGTATACGAGAGCCCAGAGTCCCAACAGCCTCATACCCCAGACATGCCCGGTCATGTCACAGACAGACCAAAAATGCTAGTTTCTGCTGCTTGTGGAGTATGATGTGAATTGTCCCGTGGAAAAAGCCAGAGAAAGCTGACCCTTACAGCATACCCCCTGCAAAGTCTCAACTTCACATCTGGAATGTTTATGGGATGGTTTTGGCAGAAAGACGATGGAACTTTGGCCATTAGCTGCGGAATGTGTTGCAGCAGAGAGCAGCCTTAGTGAGCTGGAATGCGGCGACATTCTCGGCGATCTAAAGGTCCAGTCCACAAAGAAGCTCACCATGTTTTTGCTTTCAGCATCTAGCCATTCTTCATTTTGTCTCTTGTGAGTGCTGAGAGAAATAAAAACCTCTCTAAAACCATTAAGTCTCCCCGCAGTGTGATAAATGTAGGATTCTTAAAGGTCAGTCCCAAGTGTTTGTTATTCCTGTATAACTTTTTCAACATACACTGTGGTCAAGCTAATTATGTCAGGCTCACATATTTAACTTTTTGAGTCAACAGTCTCGGAAGCTGGTCATTTCCTCCGTATGTCACATTAAATCACACTGAATCAGATGCTGAGATGAGTAGCTTCACCCAGAAACATTCCATCGTGTGTCTTCTAGTCATCAATGACTGCAGCAATAAACCTGGACATGTTGCCTATAAACAGACAGCAAAGCATTGTTTTTTCCTTGTGAAATAAAATCTAGTAAGGCAAACTACGGCATAGTATTCAGATATTTGTATTTGTCAGTATTTCAAAATCCAGGCATCAAATGCTGTTTGCCAGTATCAGATATCCTGTGTGTAAATGTGTGAGCCGCTCAGATAAATTATAAAAGTCTAGTAGAACTGTCAAAGGACAAATATTTCTAATAAGTCTTTTACTAATTTGACTGCACTGAGCCTAGTGAAGACCTTCACCTCCTACATTCAACTAATCTCCTGATAGTGTGACTCAAATCCAGTGACAGTTTTAGAAGGGGATGTGAACTGTAGGAAATGTATTGACACATTCAGCTCATTTGCTGAAGTCCACAGCTAAGGCAGGCAAGTCCTCAGGCGATACAGACAAGGCGGTGAGAGCAGAGGTGGGATGCCTTGGTGCACGGCAGCCAAATCCACTACATTATTAAGCAGAGACAGGGCAATGAAGACAATGCTAGCCGAAAGAGTACGCTCTACGGCCAGCCAAGGAAATGATTTTACATTTGGCTCTAGGCTAAAAACACGATAAGAAACACATGGTGACAGAATTAAACGGGCCTTGTTTACAGAGAGCGTTTTCACTGACACTAGGCATGGGCTGAAGGAGTGGAGCAAACTAATGGTCCAGCTTTTGAGAATCTTTAAGGCCTTCCACAGAAATGGAAGAACACATCACATAGTCCATATAGTAGATGCTACTAACAAGCATAGTTTTTAAGAATTTATTTATTGGTGTTTATAAAAGCATTCCCCTACAGAATACAATTTTATATATGTATAAAATCACCTCTGCTTTCTCAAATGTTTTTCAATAAGACACTAGTACCACTGGGAAATCTTTACGCAACAAATAGAAAAAGCTGTGCACCAAGTATAAAATTGGAATCTTGCAGAGCATCCTGAAGGAATAAAACTGTCTCTGTTCATTTGCAGCAGCCCTCACAGCCGTTCGGTGTCCCTGGTGGCCAAGCTGTGTGGGATGTGGTAGGCCCAAAGCTGTGTGGGAGATGGTAGGCCCCAAGCTGTGTGGGAGATGGTAGGCCCCAAGCTGTGTGGGAGATGGTAGGCCCAAAGCTGTGTGGGAGATGGTACTGTAGGCCCCAAGCTGTGTGGGGTGGGAGATGGTAGGCCCAAAGCTGTGTGGGAGATGGTACTGTAGGCCCCAAGCTGTGTCGGGTGGGAGATGGTAGGCCCCAAGCTGTGTGGGATGGGAGATGGTAGGCTGTAAGCGGTGTGCGCGATGGTAGGACCCAAGCAGATACAGCAGTTTTCTGGGGTGCAAAGCTCACATGTCATGGTTGCAGGGATGCATGGAGGCTATTCCTGGTAACAGGGGATATAAGGCAGGGGTGCACCCTGTGAGGAATGCCAGTCTATCACAAGGCACATACATGCTTGTATTACATGTAATTTAGAGATGCCATTAACCTAAGTGCATGTCTTTGAACTGTGAGATGGAACCCACATGACATTTAAAGAACAACTCAAGTCTTATACCACGTCTTATATATTTTCCAGTGCACTGGATATTTTCATAATATTATCAAAAATTAACATGACATTCATTTGTTCAAGAGAAATATCAATCTTGTTTTGATAAAAATAAATAAATAAATACATTTATGTTTGTTTTTTTCACAGTATTCAACACCAGAGCATTCTTCCTGTCCTGCTTCCTCATTGTTCCTCTTTCATATATTTTTCACAATTCTGATCTTTTTAGAGAGATGTCAGTACACTTGAAGACGTTTCCTGAGCCCTTCCTCACAGCTCTGCCAAGTGCCAATCTGTTTTTCTTGACGGTTGTCTTCTGTTGTTGATTATCCTTCCTACAAATTTGATCTGTAATCTCGATGTCATCATCACCTGAGTGAGTGGCTCTCCCTGTAGTCATAACCTTTAATTCTTCACATTTAGCTATAGTCCCCTGTCTGCCATTCTTTACCTATCCACTACAGGCAGCCCCCAGGTTAAGAATGTCCAACTGAGAGGCAGCTCGTACTTAAGAATGGATTGCCATAAAATTGAGATAAATAAAATGGTTCCTAATAACAAATGCATGTGCAGCTTCAGCAGTTCGCCAGCTTGTCTGCAGTTACTTTTATTACTATTGTATAATTATTATTGTTATTGTGCACTGTATTATTATTTTTCTGACTTACCTACATTCGACTTAAACGTAGAGATCGGATCCTGTTCATAACCTGGAGACTGCCTGTAAATGTCTTTTCCAGTTTCTGATATATATGTAAAGGGACTGAAGGGGGCTGGAGTATGGGGCTATGAGGGAGATGCAGGTGTCACGGCCTCCCGTCCGGTCCTCCTTTGTGCCACGCCCCTCGCTGCCCTCGTGTGGAATTCTAGAGTCTGCCCCAGCCGTGTCTTGTTATTTGTTCATTAGTGTTGTATATATTAGTCCGCGATAAGTCTGTTTCCCCAGTCCTATCATTAAAGTTACATGTGTTTCCCTGCACGTTCTGGTTTTTGGAGTCTTTCCTGTTCGTCCAATCCCTGCAATACGTAACAGCAGGGCTCATACTGACACGGAGTCAGCCCCGCTAACAGGCTAATGGGGAGGCCAGCACACCCAGGCTCCTTAGAAGTGTTCAACTGTGGGAATAAAGGCACCAACACAACAAGGGGAAGGGAGACCAGTGGGGATAATGTCGAATATTTGATTTGTTGGGGGGGTGAATAAACAACTAACCTATCTTTCATCCTGGACAGGGTCCCCTGGAGCCTATCCTAAGCAGCACAGACCACTAGGCTGGGGTACAACCTGAATAAGGTGCCAGTCCAGCGCAGGACACATACACAAACTCTATGGGACATTTAGAGACATCTGTTAGCTGTGGGAGGAGACTGGGGTGACCTGTATTCATTGCGTGGTACAGTAGCATTCTAAATGTGTGCTTACTTAATATTTTGCTTTTGCAAATGGCATGCAGCGAATCATAGCTATACTGCTTATTGGTGCTTTCCCAGTGACACAATTGTTAGTGGGCAGTTAAAAGAATTAGCAATTAAGTGTAACAATGGGGTTTCACTAAAGTGTTTTTTTTTTTTTTTGGGTCTTACTGTCTTACTAGTTAGGTGATCCCCTGTTCATCATTAAGTAAAGGTTTATGCCTGTTATATTACCTACTGGTATCTATGACAGTTTTCTCCTGGGAGAATCTCATCAAAATCTGCTGTGGGTGTGCGTCAAATTTAATTATTTATGTAGGAGAGTGCTGTCTAAGCCCGTGAAGTTCACACTGCACTTCACCCACAGGTCGAGAAATAGCGTAATTAGTGATTACTTAGACGTGGCTACTAGTTCCTTTGTAGTTCCGTATTACATACAATAAGAGAATGAAAAAACAGGCGTTAAGGTAGAAAATGGCCTTGCAGGTTACTTAGGGTGTACAACGGAAAGGAACTGATCGGTAAATATTTCTCTTTTCATTTGCTGAAGGTACTGTCTTCCTGAGCTCTGCAGGTTTGTATTTGAGCTATAAATGTCTAATTTACACGTTGAGCATCCAGACAGGCTGACATTCTTGCACATAACAGTAG
Source organism: Petrocephalus schoutedeni (assembly GCA_026780765.1). Lineage (NCBI taxonomy): Eukaryota > Metazoa > Chordata > Actinopteri > Osteoglossiformes > Mormyridae > Petrocephalus > Petrocephalus schoutedeni. The sequence goes on along the minus strand of JAODKL010000036.1, from coordinate 15,449,054 downwards.
TGAAGCAGAAGACTTTATCAGTATATATCAGTATCTAATTGCACCTGCATTTCTAGCCCTCAGAAAAACAGAGTATTGAGTCAGATAATATGTCTACTGGAATACGCTCCAGCACTATCAGGATGCTTTCAGAAAATAGCATAACTGCTTGAAATAAAAACACGAAACAATCTTCTGTTGCACAGAATAATTTACACAACATTATGGGATCATTATAACATTATGAGACTGAATTAGTAGCAAGATACTCTCGTCTTTGTGGATCAGACTTCATCATCTGTAGTGTCTGACAAACACAGAAAGGTAGCTAATGTCTTACTAATGCATAATCATTCCAGGATCTGCTACTGTGCCGCCTTACCTAAGCCTGCTGATGATGTTGGACGGCCACATAACTGCCGAGAACTTAGTCTGATTGTTCCTTAGGTTAAAGGGGCTTCTTAATGAACGTTGGGTAAAAACGAGGGAGATTTACAAGAAATCACGACTCCTGAGCTGATTTTGTACCTTATGGTGCTTTAATTCTGCTGACATATTTCCTTGGCTCCTCATATTTAGGCTCCATTCTTTATTTCTTCTGAGTTTAATATCAGTGTCCGGTTAGCCTGCATAACCTCTGCTCCGTTTTATCCCCTAGATAGCCTGTATATATTTAGGTGATTCTTTTTTTTGCATTTGCTGCATTTCCATCTTAAGGGATAAATATCTTCACGGTATATATGGCAATATTTTATCATCTGTATGGCCATAAGATTAAGTGTTTTAGTGTATGTACATTATCCTACACTGTATAATAATGAATAGAAATGATGGGCAGATTAGCCCATTTTAGTCAGTGCATTACGAAATGCTTTCTATTAATGTCAGGTAGAATGCTGTTGGTAATGTGCTGCACTCTGCCACTTTAATGCACCAGTACCATGCTGGATTTGAGCCATGCACACGCATCATCCAGAGCTTTACCGTTAAAACGTCACAATCTACTTTCCAAGAATCAATCTGTGTACAAGACGCAATTATCTTCATATATTATTTGCCGATTTCAATTAGATTGCTTATGCCAGGTATTTATTTTCTATGTTCTCTTACCTAGTTATCTTTCTGTTTCCTAATGTAATCCTTAAGCAATTTATTTTCCAGAGGTGCACTTATTAAAATGCCATTTTGTCTCTTTGTCTCTTTGTAGCCCACATCCTTTGCTGTGATTATTTTAACCGACCAGCAAATTACTGTGACCCGTTTAATGTAGTCTGTGATGAGGGGCCCTCCACATCTCCACAGTCCCTTAAAAAGCAGAAGTACCTAGAGAAAGCAATGCTGTTGCCATGACTACACACTGGCAGCCTTTGGCGTTTCACGAAAGCGCCCACAATGAACAGCACTGGCTGTTCCCTGGCCAGGCCTGGGCGGGGGGTGGGGTGGGTGGGTGGGTGGTAGGGTGGGGGGGGCTGGGCTGCTAGAGAACAAGGAAAGGTCTCTCCTCATCCAGAGGCACCAGATCAAGGCTGCTGGCTGGTAAAAGACAAACAAAATGCAAAACAGAAACCCAGTGTTATCTCTGCGCATGGCCTTTACACAGGATGTGTTTGGTCTGTTGGCTAATTATTTGATTTAGATGAGTGTTGCGTGTCAACATGATAAATGTTACTAGGTTATCTGTGTGAACTCAGTACCCTCAGAGGTATGCTGTTAAATTAGCCCGTCTTTTCCATTACTTGTTTTCTTTTTTTTGTCTCTTCTTCTATAAAATGTAGCAGTTTAAATAGCATTTATCTATCTATCTATCTATCTAATCTATATGCATGTGCATGTAAATATATACATATATATAACATATATAGATATAACACAAATAACATATATATAACATATATAGATATAACACAAATAACATATATATACATATATAACATATATAACACACACACACACATATATATATATGTGTTTGTGTGTATGTGTTGGAGTTGTTATCTAACTTGCTCCTGAGCTGCTACAGTGCCTGAATGCAGCTGACGAGGTCAGAATGGGATACATGTATATAGTAGCATCTTCCTTTTTCATTTCAGAGCTTGAGGTGTAAGTTGCTGTTGCCATTGGACACTGAGGCGCAGGTCATGCTGCTGCTAGCTCCTCCACCCCCTGTGGCGACCGGCTGACCTTGGAGCAGCCAATGAGCTCGCGAGGGTGGCGATGAACAGGCTCCCGTTCCCTCTGAGAGGGCGATGCCTGTGCAGGTGCACCGAGGCCAGAAGGGGAAAAAAAAGCCACAAAAAAGGAGTTTTGCAAGCAGGCAGATGCTACGTCTCTCGTCCTTCTGCAGAGCAGATGCATTCCTGCAGAGCCTTAATGCTGCAGTGCTCAACTTCCCATGCAGATTGTGTTTGACTGGCTGCTGCACAATTAGCCATCAGCTGGCTTTTCTTAAAATGTCTTCTATTCCTATTGAATAATTGTCCCATGGAACTTTCTGTCTTCTTGTAGACAGTGGTGATAATTCAGTGTGTCAAATATAATATCTTAAATTTTTAATTAGTGCAGGTATGAAGCATTAATTCTGAAGCTGGGAGTAATAGTGCACAATGAATGTCAATAATTTATTAAAAATATATAAAGGATATTCATGCACTCTATCCAAATATCCAAATAACTGCTGGGAAGAAATTTGCTATGACGTCTTGGCCACTCACTGCTTCACATTCTAATGCATTCTTAATGTTTGTGTTTCTTCCTGGATTTTTATCTTTCCGGTTGGTTCTGGGTCCAGATTTGGGCCTTCCAATTGTCCCAGGATTATTCTGCTAAGCTCAATTCCTCCTTCAGGAGTCCCTGTAATTTATGCAGCTTTGTTAGCAGGGGAAAACCTCTGGAGATGCCTTTTTGTAGCCCAAGTGAATTGGGAGGAAATATCCGGTGGATTTTTTTCCTTGCGCTTCTGAAATCACCTGCTGGTACTGGTGCCCCCTGGAACGGAGTAGCGTTCTTGTAGAAAATACCACCCCTGACAGAGGGAGAAATACAGCATCGTTAATACAGAGATATATTGGATTGCTTTGTGATGACGGCATAGCACCTACACAGAATGGCAAGAACTGCAGCCACTGCCTTTAGCTGCTTAATAAGCAGTGCTGGTGTTTAAGACCTTAGATACATGTCATATTGGCATTGGTCGCTTTTAGTGTAGAGAGCTGTAATTTTGGTAAACAGCAGCAGTCTTCATGTTATAATAGGTTCCATCCTCTCTCCTCTATTTTGAAGTACCCTGCATAGCATGGTTGGATTTTAGTGGAATACAAAAATCCTTCAGACACTTTGGATCGCTCTGAAATCATGCACTTAAATCAAGCTTAAATCTTCATCACAGCTTACACCATGGGTGGGGCACCTGATCCATGGAAAGCTGACGTGAGTGCGGGTTTTTGGGATGACTTCTCAATCAGCCAATAACAGTGGGTCCCCAGTACTGCAGTTGAGAGCCATTGCATTATTATTGGCTGATTGAGAAGTCATCCCAAAAACCCGCTGTATCAAAATAGCTTAAGTCGTATCATGCCTAATAGGATAATGTAGTACTTCCAAATTTTATGCTCATGCTGTCTTGTTCAATCCTCCTGCAATGCGCCCACCATTAACTTTGTCTGTCAGTTTCTTCCAGGTCAGGCAAGAGTTTGGCCAGCTGCACATGGGCAGGGAAGCAAGTCCCAGACTGCCTAACGTCCAGCTTTTCATCTGTGAGAGGCAGTCCTCCACAGTCTCAAACCACTTGTGAAGGACCTCCAGTTTGCTTATCAAGCACATATACTTGTAGAAGGTGCTACCCTGCTCCTGTTTCACAGATCCATGACATACTTGATGAATACATGATGAGGATTCTCTTCTTTGACTCTGTCCAGGGATTTTAACAGCTGATAGAAAAGGAGAAAGTGAAGCAGGTTGTGGACACTATAGTTGCCTGGATCACATATTTCATCACCAGCAGGCCACAGTTTATTAACATCATTAACTCCAAATCTGATGTGGTGCTGAGCAACAAGGAGGCATCCCAGAAGGCAGAGCTGTCACCATAGACCTGGACAAATGTCATCCTCGGTAGATCTCCGGTGATTCTGAGATTGTGGGATGTATTGATGAGACAGGAGAAGAGGAATATAAAAGTCTGGTTTCTTATGGAAAGTGGTAGAAGAACCAACTCAAGGTCGGAAAGACAATGGTTGGTCTTGGTGCCAATGAGCTGTCACCATTCAAGGAGGGAGGAGCGAAATGGGATAAAAATTGGTATCCGGGCATCTAGACCAGTGATAACCTTGATTAGCCTGACCACATGGAGAAGAAAAATATCTAATGGGCTATTCTTCTGGAGACACCTGAAGTCGTTTCATGTGCAGAAACGACTTCATGCCTTAGCAGTGTCTTGTAACCAGTGTGATGTTCTCTTCTACTGTTTTTTGGAGGTAATATCAAGCTGAATGGTAGGCTGAACAAACCTGTGACCCTGAGATGCATAACTGAGCACATCAGATGTTTGCGTCATTTCTCCAGATCCCTAACCCCACTCAGCTCAGAGGACACTAACTCAGTTCATTTTGATTCATCGCTGTACCGCTCCGCTTGCTTTAAGTATGTGCCTTCCGTGTCAGCAAGCGATGATTCTGCTGCTCTGTGCCACATGCTCTCTTGATATCTATATATGTATATATATATATATATATATATATATATATATATACATACACTCACCGGCCACTTAGGTCTATTAGGTAGACCTTGCTAGTCTTAATCCTTCGTGGCATAGATTCAACAAGGTACTGGAAACATCTCTCAGAGATATTGGTCCATATTGACATGATAGCATCACACAGTTGCTGCAGATTTGTCGGCTGCACATCCATGATG
>JAODKL010000036.1:15412284-15437694 GCA_026780765.1 Petrocephalus schoutedeni | reverse complement strand
CGCCAGCGGTGGGGATTCGTGGGAGGTGGCAGTTTGGAACAGAGCAAAACTTTAGTCCCAAGAGTTTGGTTTCCTGACTCTACACTCTGCCTAAGAAAAAGACCTCAGCTTTCACTTCTGAGTCAGGCCTGTACTCATAGATCTGGTGGATTTTTCAGAGACATTTGGTCACAAACACATTTTTTTAATCAAATCTCCGAAAGCGCAAGAAGGAATAGTCTTAACTCTTGCATGCTCTCTAGAAATGGTGCATTTACTTCATAAATTTTGTGAAAAATATCTGTCCAACTTTTAACCACTCACCCAGAGCTTGTTCCTGGCAGGTCAGGGTATAACACTGGGGTACACCCTGGATAGGATGCCAGCCTATGGCAGCATGCAAGCAGGCAGTATGGGAAGTTAAGGAAAACACTCAATCAGCCAACCAGCGCATCTCTGGATTGTGGTAGGGAACCCATGTGAGATCTCAGTGGGATCATGTTTGCTACACAAGCAAGCTTAAGAAATTCAGAAGTGCATTAGTTCTGTATTTCATAGAAAACATAAATTTGCACATTTTATCTTAAATGACAAGCACTGGAGATGTCTTCTGGTGTTGACAGCAGTACCAGGTCAATTTATCTAGTTCAGTTTATCTAGGTATGACGCCTATTCTTATTGTAATACAACAGACACTGAAATATTAGTGGAATTATCAAAAGATGCCAATTTCACATTTATCATTATTTTTGCTGTGCATATAGTCCCTTAGAATGAAATGCCTTTATTTCTATTGTACAGGCACTATATATAACAAAAATGCATGTGAAATTAATTCATGCTGCCGAGCTCCATACCAAATGATAATGTAGTACTTTATCAGCGGGATTACAAACAGTTGACTCTGTACATCAGAAATGAGGTAGAATACATACAATCTGTTCAATGCTCTCTCTCTGTATGTGTGTCACCTATGGATGTGCGTGGGAGTATCTGGTTTTAAATGGAGGGGACTTGGGGGGGAGGGCAAAGGATGGAAAGGCATTGTGGGAGATCCATGTGCTCTCTGTTTGCTCCCGGGAAACAGAAGAGGGTTGGTCTATCCTCACAGACAAGTCAAGTTGCAGGAGTCACCCAACACAATCAATGCCAAAGCACACGCCAGACAGCAAACAAGTGGATGCCCGAGCGCAAACACGGCAGACACTCGCAGCATGTCAGGCTCGTTGTAGGTTTGACTGATTGTCAAAGACCACATATAATCATCATTTCTCTTGCTCATAGCTGCTGAATTTGTGCAATATTTCTAGCCTGTCTCTTGGGTTGTAAGTAAATATTGCAGTTCCATCCTTCTTCGGAACAGACATCCTGGTCAGGGTACCCAGGAGTTTATTCCATGTCACATGGGGCTGGGGAACACCATTAGGGCTGAACGATTTTAAGAAAATATCGAATTGCGATTTAACTGACAGATATTGCTATTGCGATTTGATTTGTGATATTTTTTTTTAACTCTAAGTAACTTTAACTTTAAGCATTTACTGTATGTGTATAAAAAGCTGCAATTGAGCACAACCGTACACTGAAATCTGAACTGCACTATACATTAATCCAAAGACAGGAATTGGAATATATGAAATGAATCCAAAATGTATTTATTCTAACAAAAATAATATAGAACATACACCTAATAAACCACAGAACAATTGTCTAGCACCCCGAACATGGTATTTTTACGTGCACATTTTAAGTGCCGCGTTTGCAAACAGCGCTTGACTACTTTTTCACTTTTTCAAGTGCTTCCGGAAAGTCCCATATACACAAGGGTCAAATAAAACACTATCACAAAACCCGCAACTGTGTTAAGTTAAATAAAGTAATGAAAACATTAAGGATCTTGCGGCTAACGCTGTTTGGACCCCTAATAACAGGACCTTTCTGTGAACAATCAGGACCTTTCTGTGAACAAGCCGTATAATGCATATCCTAAATCGCAGCCCTTGCGATTTTCTAATTGCATTGTTTAAAATCGCCATTTCGATTTAAAATCGATAAATCATTCAGCCCTAAACACCATGGAGAGAATGCCAGTCCATCACAAGGCAAATTTACCCACATATACCAGGGGAAGCCTAACTACAGCTTTGGACTGTAAGTGGAAGCCCATCTGATATAGGGAATGCAGGCAAGCTCCAGACACTCAGAGGCAGGGTTTGATCCCCAAACGCTGGCAGTATGAGGCAACAGTCCTTCCCACTGAGCCCCCAGGAATTCCATTAGTAGAAAACGGAAAATAGAGTACTTGAGTATGATGGCAAGGAGTAACTGTACATGTATAGCTGACATATTTTGCCTTCACAGGAAACATTCAGCCATATAAACTAAGTGTTTTTCTTATAAAACTGAAGTTTAGAGGAGTTCAGCTGTCCAATGAATGAAACAGAACACTTCTGGCCGTCTTCCTTTCGAACGGTTAAGTTAATGAATTGCCCCATTACTAATGTTTTGGTGTATTCAACCCCTGACCTCCAACTCCCACACAATTTTGTTTACTATGGCTGTGTTCAGTACACACGGCACATAGGCAAGCTGGGCAAACTTTGATACAGGCGGGAGAAGAAAAGGACAGAGATGCAGACCACTGACAGGCTGATTATTCTTCATACTAGAGGACTGGTTTCAAAACAAGTCACACAGAAAAGGATGCACCATTGTTTTTAACACAGTCAGGAACCTTTTTTAAAATCTTCCATTGGTTTATATCTCGACAGGAACTTAACAGAAAAATTTAAATTGATTTAAATTTTTTTATGATGATTGTAAAAATCCAGTGGAGTTCTCTCTACTGGCATTGGCGAAACAAAATGTGGCCACTTCAGCACAGTCTGAGTGGAGACATCGGTGTTTACTCAAGAAGCAGCATGAAGCAGCAGGCTGCTTAAGTGTGGGCTGTCCTGCTCCTGCGGGCTGGTCCATAGGCACGTCACGCACGGTTCACCGTGGCTCCTGGGTAATTATCAACTGTGTCTGCAGCTGCAGGCGAACATCCTAGCGAAAGATGCCAAACAGCACGTGGAGTCAGTTCTGGGCCCGCAATGTAGCGGGTTGTTTGCGACAGGACTGTGCGAGTAACTGCACTTATCACTGCCTAACCTAGGACTCCGGGGCATGTTTCTAAGCCACTGTAAACTAGCTGGTGCGGCACTGTTCCTCAGAGTCAGCTGCCTCCATGTTATAACAAAACTATATACAAATGCCTGCTGTACTCTGCGTCACTGAATCGCTCAGTCCCATATCACTACATGGCAGTAGACAAATGTCTGCTGTACTCTGCATCGCCAGAAAACCTCTCTCCATATAATTTCACTGCTGTATAAAAATGCCTCCTGTGCTCTGCCTCGCTCTCCCACCTGCTTCCGTGTCATTATGGCACTGTACACCAATCTCTGCTGTAATATGCATCTCCGAAACACCTGTCCCATGTAACTGCGTTACTGTACATGCACAATTTCCCTCATATTATGTTTATTTTTATGATTTGTTTTGCAGTCATATACCAAATTCACCCATACATGTCATAAATTCCTATTCACAGAATAATCTATGCTCAAAGAAAAATGTTATCCTGAAGAGAAATAAAAATAATAAAATGTGCATGTTTTACTGCTAAGATTTACTAAAAATGATTCTAAGGTCAAAATGGGACAAAAAAAAACCCAGGTAGAACCCAACCTGTGCCATTTTCATTACATATGAATCATGTGTTTGAAATAGTGCCAAAAATGGACTCTGTTATTTTTCTGTGTAGTGTTATTTCCTTATTTTGCTAGAAAGTTTTGCAAGAGAATCTGCACAGATGGTAATGTTTTTGCATTTTGTTTTACACACACACACACACATTATATATATATATATATATATATATATATATATATAGACAGACACACACACACATATAGTGATGTCTATATATATATATATATATATATATATATATATATATATATATAGACAGACAGACAGACACACACCCACACACTCGCGCGTTTGTATTAGTGAGGCTGACTGTCCTTTCACTTCTACAGGCTAAATGAAAAATGAAGGTTGCAGTAGTAAGGACTGAAAAATGACCCAACAAGTCACATTTCAGCCGGATTTGCAATACTTGTGAGGTCCTTCAGTAATTATATCTTAGTAAGGACTCTCCATTTCTACGAGGAAAACTGTAATCCTAACATCCTAACACCCAACAACCAAATAAGTAACCCAACACAAGAGTTTTAGGATTACTGCATTCACAGATCTTTTTGGGACCTGAAAAAAATTATATATATATATATATATATATGTATATGTGTGTGTGTGCATTCTATATTCTAAAACAAGGAAGTGCAAGATAAGTAAGGAAGTACTAGAAAAATAACAGTGCCTGATGGAAACCAAATGGAACCAAATTTATGAAGCAGTAGTGTGACCTGGCTGCTGCATGTGTCTTCTAGGTCTTTTATGAATGACAATGTAGTTTTTATAATGAATAGCACATTCCAATGTTATGCAATGTGGGTTCTGCTCATTCGTCCTGACCCTGCTGGCAGTAAAAATAATTAATGAGCCAATAATAATGATGATGGTGATGAAGATTCTATACATAAATAGAATGTCCAGCATAAAAGGTGACTGTGAGGGCGAGGTGAATGCCATGTTATCAGAAGGCCAGTTAGAGGAGAGGGTGAGAAGGCTGAGGTACCCAGGAGGAAGAGCAGGTCAGAAGGTTTTAAAGAGGAAACAGACTAGAACCTCTCACTGAAAATGGAAAATCCAAAGTATTCTGAAAGAGTAGTTTAAAGCATCCTACAGCTGAACTTTCCATTATGCCTGTGTGCTGCCGGGCAATGTTTTAGGCTTTAAACAATGTAAGGTCAGCAGGGTGCTTAGGAGCACACATCTGAGGGTTACTGGTTTGATCTCTACAAAGGACACTATTGTTAGTACCAGAGTAAACAGTACCCGAATTTGGCCAGACAAGTACAGTACAGATGGTCCCCGAGTTATGATGATTCGACTTGCGATTTATGGGTCTTACCATGACGATAGTGGTATGACAATATTGTAAAAATATTTACAATATTGTTGCGCGGCAGGCAAACGGAGTAGCGTACGCGGTACAATACGTTGGGATGCTGCCGGGATATACGCATCTCACTCTCGCCAGCTATCAAAAGAGTTCAGTTATCTCATCGTTAGACTGAGTATTTTTTCTGTTTTTTTGGTGTTTCAAAGCCTATTTTGACTTACGATATATTCAAGTTACAATGGGGACATCGGAATGCATCTCCATCGTAAGTCAGGGGCTACCTGTATTAGGCTGAATAAATGGGTCAAATTAGAAGCTGTTTTTGATTCCAGTGAAATAGCAATTAAATACAAATTTCATGTATTTTGATAATGAGTTTGGAAATGAAAATGTAAACTTTTTTTTTATGTAATCGTGTTCTACCACACACGTTGTCTAATACAGTGTTTAATGCAATATATAGTATTACCAAAAACTACAAAGTACAATCACCATATCTGTTTTATCATTAAGTCACATCTGAATTACGAAATGCATGAGTGATAGTGCGTGCCTTCCTTTTTTTGAGAGCAACTGTGCCAGTTACGATGGGGACTGAGATGAGATATACTGTGTTATAGTGACACTGCAGTGTTTCCCATAGACCTGAAATGTTATGGTAAATATCTGACATATTTGAGACAGAAGAAAAGTCAAATTAAACTAATAAATACGATTTTTAACATGATAGCTTGAAATAATGACAGTTGTGACTTGTCATGCTGAAATAGTTTTTCACAAACTCTGCTGTCCCTTTAACTGAGCTGGTTCCAGTCCTCGAATTAGAATGGAAACTTAAAAACCTTGGGGTGACCCAGAGCCTTCTTTCAGAGGCCCTCTGTAAGTGTGTGAACATGGCCTGGACTCGAGCTGTATCCGGAAACTTCCGCTCGGCAGGATTAGCGACACAGGATCTCCTGCAGCAGAAATAGCAGAAGCCCCAGGGCATTCCATCTCAATAAGTGAACTTCCGTTCACCAGCTTGCGTCTGGGGCCAACCTGATGTTTACATGGGTGTCACGGCTCTATAAATGGGCCAAATTACTCAACCAGGTTTTTGAAGCAAGCCAAGGGAAATGAGGCAGTCATATGTGCTCCATTTTAAAAGGAAAGTCATGGTACTTAACCAGTTCACACTCACAGCTCTGTCAGTGCCAGGAAGAATTTTCAAGCGGCACAGAAAAACTGGATATTCTTTAGGTTGAGTGGATATTGTTTGTAGCTTTTATTCATTCATGTTTCTTTTACATGCTTAGCTTTACATAAGATGTTTTCTTTTTCATTGCTGACAGTGCATAGTTGCGTTTCAGCAGTCCATAAAAATACCTGCCAGTGAGATCTTCATTTCAGTAACCAAGTCCTGGCTTCAACAAGTGCGCTGTGCCCAGACTGGAGCATTACTATATGCCTTGGACTCAAAATCGCAAAATAAATTAACCATTTAATAAGAGTGATAGCAATTCAATGGACAGGGAGAATATGTCCATATCTTACATTACGAATAGTAAATAATCCTGATAAGCACTTGCACACAGGCCAGTTTTGTGTTTCATGAACCAGTGACAGCTAGAAGTTAATACCAGAACTGAAACAGTTCACCTCTCCAGGGCCCAATTCAAAAATTCATCCAAAGTTGTTGCAGCCAATACTGCTGCCAAGGAAAATTAGCCTTATAAAATGGAAAGTCTGAAGTCATTTATGGCATGCCAAAAAGATTAAGCCAAAGCTGTATCCAAAGTACTTTTCGAGTTGGAAAAGCACTCCATACAGTGCCATTAGCCTGAACCCGATTGGAAACATGACTGACCAGCGGCCGTTCTGAATCCATGATATGGTGGCTGTGGTCTGGCTTTTATGAGCAGATGTTTGCGGGAAGAAACAGAGCATTTCCAAAGAGGCTAGCAAATAGGAATGAAACATACGGATGGAAGGCCACGAGATCTTTATTTGCTGTGTGGTTGGTCATGCTCAGGTGAAAATGGCAGAGGTGGAAATTGCAGGTCAAGAAAGTAAAAATCCAGACCATGATTTAGTTTCAACCACCCAGTTGAGCATAAAGAGTCACAGTCACAGAGCACTCAACTGGTTGGCTGAAACTAAATCAAGGTCTGGATTTTTATTTTCTGGACCTGAAATTCCTACCTCTGTAAAATGGACAACTGGAAAGCGCAGCAGAGTCAAAAAAGCAGCAGGTCTTTCAGATAAATAGTCACAGATCCCACACCAAGATCTGAAACATGCAGTTGGGTAAAAATTGCTTCTTTTAGTTGGTGGGTAGATCAGGTTATGGGTCTGTGTATGGAAGGTTGTGGGTTCAAATCTCGTAGGTAACAGAAATGGAAACGCATCATTGTTGGATCCTTCAGCACAGCTAACCCTAAATGCTCCAGGGACACAGGCTGTTCCTGCTCTTTGACCTCAAAATTTCTACTAACATAATTTCCCCCCTAAAACCTATGAAATTCTGTATGTTCTTCCTTTGTGACATACAGAAAACACACGCTATGTTCTCATTGTGCTAGATGGAGATACAAAGGGAAACACAGACTGATGAGTCAAAATGTGAAGTGAATAATGCTGACTATCTTGTAAAAATTGTGCTTAGATTACATGGTAAGTTAACATTTGGTACTTGATATTTTGAATGTAGAAGCAATAAGTAGGGCCTAAGATCTGAGTAACTTTGAAAAGGACAACTGAGTCAGAGCATCTCCGAAATATCAAGGCTTGTGGAGTGCTGGTGGTCAGTCGTGGTGAGTACCTACTAAGGGTGGTCGTAGGATATATCTCCCAACAGAATATTGGGTGGATGATACTTGTTGATGAGACATGAGAATGAAGGCCATCCTGTGTGGTACACACCAACAGTATGGCTAATGTGGCACAAATGGCAGATCATTTTGCTGATGGTGATTGGAGTAATATAGCAGCAATATATACATTGAGCCCTGCTCATTAGTTTACATGGACACTGAACATGCAGCACTGAATTGTTGGAGCTGGTGTTGGAGCTTTCTCTTCTGCTGATTTGTGTTTTTAGCACACAGGAAATGAAATTGCATTGGGAAAGAGGAAATGGGATAGAGGTTATTTAAAGTCTGACTATAATCCAGCAGTCTCAGAAGTTTACAAAGTTTATCATAATTTTAATCACACAATTCATTAATAACATCTATCTATCTATCTATCTATCTATCTATCTATCCTCTTCCTTGCGGGAATATTTTGGTAAACATCCTTTGCCTTTTTATGTACCATGTTGTATTTCAGAGTGACACGGTTGGTCACACTCTTGTCTCTCCCCCACACAGTTGGGGATTTGGATCCCACCCCCTCTCTATACATCTGTGTCGTCTGCATGCTCCCCTCGCTGCATGGATTTCCTTGGGGTAATCTGGTCTCCTCTGATAAGTCCAAAAACGAGTGTCTCTAAATCGTCCATATTGTGTGTGTGCCCTGTGATAGATTGGCATCCCCTCCAGGGAGTCCTCTGCCTGGTGTCCTGTGCTTCTTGAGCAAAGCTTGGATCCTTGCCACTTTGTGCTAGATAAAATGTTGGGACATAGATGATAGATGTATAATTTTAAAATAGGAATTTGCCCCACTTCTTTGTGAATTTTTCAAAAGAAATCACAGTTACTCCTACTACCATATTGTTAAAACCATCCATCCATTCATCTATTTCCTGCCACTTATCCGGGGTCGGGTCATGGGGGTAGCAGCCTAAGCAGGGATGCCCAGACCTCCCTCTCACCAGCCACCTCCTCCAGCTGCACTGGGGGAATACCAAGGTGTTCCCAGGCCAGCCAAGAGATATAATCTCTTGAATGTATTCTGGGTCTGCCTCGAGGTCTCCTCCCAGTTGGACATACCTGAAACACCTCCCCCGGGAAGCGTGCAGGAGGCATCCTAGATAAATGCCCAAACCACCTCAACTGGCTCCTTTTGATGTGGAGGAGCAGCGGCTCTACTTTGAAATACTGTGAAATAATGTCCGTGCTCCTCACCCTATCTGTAATGTTGTGCCCAGACAATCTGCGAAAAAACCTCATTTCTGCATCTTGATTCAGCAATTTCATTCTTTTGGTCACTACCCAAAACTCATGACTGGTAAATCAAAAGCTTTGCCTTCCAGCTCAGCTCCCTCTTTATCACAACAGAATGGTACAGCATCTGCATTACTGTCGATGCTTCACTGATCCATCTGTCTCCAGCTCCCTCCTTCCCTCACTCACGAATAAGACCCCAAGATTCTTAAACTCCTCCACTTCAGATAGTAACTCATCCTCAACCAGGGAGGGCAATCCACCCTTTCCTGGCCACAGTGCATTCTGCAGGACACAGTCCGATGAAGCCAACAGGACCACAATATCTGCAAAAAGTAAAGACATTATCATGGGGCCAGCAAACCTGACCCCCTCTGCCCCTTGACTTTGCCTAGAAATTGTGTCCATAAATATTATGAATAGAATCTGTGACAAAGGGCAGCTCCGTTGTAGTAAAATACGCACGGGGAATGAGTCTGACTTACTACTGGCAATACAAACCAAACTCTTGCTCCATTTATACCATGAACAGCCAACAACAGCAGACCCCGTACCCCATACTCCTGAAGCACCCCCCACAGGACCCCCTGAGGAACACAATAATATGCCCTTTCCAAGTCCACAAAACACATGTAGACTATTTAGGCAAACTCCAATAAGCCCTCCAGTATCCTTGTGAGGGTCCAGCGTTCTGCAACCAGGACGAAATCCACATCGTCAAACAGTCATCGGTTTGACAAATGGACAGACCCTCCTCTCCAGTACCCCAGCATAGACCTACCCAGGGAGGAGTGTGATCCCCAAGAAGCTGAAACACATTCTCCTGTCCCCTCTCTTAAAGACTGGGACCACCACCCCAGTTTGCCAATGCAAAAGGTACTGTCTCCAACCTCCATGCTATGTTGAAGAGGTGTGTCAGTCAAGACATGAAGCACTTTCAAGAACTCCAGGCGAATATTTTCCATCACCGGAGCTTTACCAGCAAAGAGTTTTTTGACTACTCCAGTGACCTCAGCCCCCGTGATGTGTAAGTCCTTCTCCAAGTTATCCAGCTGTAATTCCTCCAAGGAAGTTGCATCAGTGGGAGTCAGGAGGTCATCAAAATACTCCTTCCACTGCCTTACTATATCCCCATTTGAGATTAACATTTCTCTATCCCTGCTGTAAACAACTTGGGTGAAGCCTAACCAGAATCTTCACTGACCGAAAGTCCTTTTCCATGGCCTCACCAAACTCCTCCCACACCTGAGTTTTTGCTTCAGCAACTGCCAAAGCCACATTCAGCTTAGCCTGCTGGTACCTGTCAGTTACTTCAAGAGTCCCACAAGCTAACTAAGTTCAGAAGGTCTCCTTCTTCAGCCTGACAGCTCCCTTTAACTACTGGTGTCCACCACCGGGTTCCAGGATTGGAACTGTGAAAAGCACCAACAATACGGTCAGAGCTTAGCACAGCTACTCCTATAGTGGAGTCCAGGAACATCGCCCCTTCAGACTGAACGTCCCCTGACTCCTTCTGGATGCATTAGAAGTTCTACCTGAAGTGCAAGTTAAAGATCTCCCTGACTCCACTAGTCGCTGCTCACATACCCTCACTATATGTTTGGGTCTACCCGGTCTATTTGACAGCTTTTTCCGCCAACAGATCCAACCACCACCACTACCCCCATGATTATTAAAGTCCCTCAGTAGAACTATGGAGTCTCAAAGATGTTCAGTATATATGCACAGAGAACAGTCAGAGCCCATCCCCTGACACAACTCCAGAGTAGGAAAGAGTCCAGCTCTACTCCTGGAGTTTGGTTCCAGAGCCCAAGCCGTGCATTGAGGTGAGCCCAACTATATCTAGTCGGTATTTCTTTACCTCCCGCACCAGCTCAGGCTCCATTCCCACCAGTGAGGTTACGTTCCATGTACCTATAGCCAGATTTAGTAGCCAACGATCAGTCCACTGATGCCCCTGCCTTTGACTGCCACCTGATCTATACTGCATCTGACCCCCATGGCCCTTCCTGCAGGTTGCTGGCCCACAGGAGGGTAGACCCATGTAACCCTTTTGGGATATGTTTGGCTGGGCCCCATGGGTAGCCCCATGGGTGGCGGCTCGGCCAACAGACACTCGCCCATGAGTTCCCTCCCCAAGCCAGGCTCCGGGGCGGGGCCCAGGTCACCCCAGTCTGAGCAGGGTCTCATTTCTCTCTAATGTACTTGTCATGGGGGTCTATGTGAATCACACTTAATCTAGCCGCTCACCTAGGACCAGTTTGCCTTGGGAGACCCTACCAGGGGAAATAGCCCAAATAGCCCACAACAACATAGCTTCTAGGATCACAGAGACACACAAACCCCTCCACTACATTTAGGTGGCAATTCAAGCTTGCTAATACCAATGTGATGTTAACAGTACGTATCATGATTATCATAATTAC
Source organism: Petrocephalus schoutedeni (assembly GCA_026780765.1). Taxonomy (NCBI): domain Eukaryota; kingdom Metazoa; phylum Chordata; class Actinopteri; order Osteoglossiformes; family Mormyridae; genus Petrocephalus; species Petrocephalus schoutedeni. Next base: position 15,426,130 of record JAODKL010000036.1, on the reverse strand, counting down.
TCTAATGATTGCTGACATGAGGCTAAATTGCTGGGTATTTTCTCCCACCATAACACCCTGTCTAGAAGCTGCTTTCTGACAAGGCATGTGTGAGATTAGATGTGCATTTCTTGAATTAGAACTTTCCATATTCTCCATCACATGTCAAGCTATCATAATGATATTTGATTTGTGTATTTTTTGGTATGGTGATTTTGGAGAATGGTTCAGCCACTTGATTAAAACTTGAAATCGCATATGGGCGTAATTTTAAATGATAATACTAAAAAAAGGTATTTGAACGAAGGACAAAAACAAAACACTTAAATATGCCGCAGTACTGACAATTGTCCTTCAGTCATTATGTGCTCTGGTCAGCATGTGATCAGAGAAAATTATATTTCCTTTACAAATTCCTTTTACTTTTAATTGATCCCCGGTTTACTGAGAAGGGGTCCTGTGAAACAGCTGACATCACTAGTTAGCGCAGTGACTAACTGTGGTTTCTGAGACTGTGAACGGCACATTTCAAAATGAGACTGAAGATCAAATTCTTCTGTAGACTCCATAACTAAAATGAGTAAAATAAATAAAGTTGAAGTTTTCCCAGTCTCTCTGTACCCCACTCAGTCAGACTACACCAGATGACAGCTGTTTCAGTGTAGCAGAGATTTCGCCGCAAAACAAGAAAATATTTCTGGTCCTTCCCCTGATCCATCTCTTCACCAGTGACTCATGCTTTCTCAGCCGTGTGTTTGCAACTGGTTTTGATGTGTAAACCTGTCAAGAAAACTTAATTTGTGAACACAAAATGAATGAGGCCTACATTTTGCTTTTGAACTTCCATGTTTTCGGTATCCTTCTTTTGGAATTGCATATAGGTTATTTATAATAAGTATGTTCTGAACTATAAACTAAACTTGAAAATAACCTGTATGAACAGAGCGTACAATATAATACAGGAAAGGAAGACTCACTGAACTGGGGGAATCTACACACTGTCTCTCTCTTTTTTTATATGGAAAGTATAAAAAATTATAAAACTGCTGTTTTCACTTGCCAGTCATTAGTTGCGAAGAACAATGTGTTTTCTACCCTCATGGTCAGTACTCAACCACTCTATGACCAATTGACACTCAGCTGGCAATCTATGCTCAGGGTATTGGTTTTCTGCTTGGATCTATCTTGTGGACAGCTGATTTACAAGGGTGAAAAAAGAGTAGGAATAAAGGACAATGAGGATTGTGTTCATGTGCTGATGAGAAGGTCTGCAGTCAGTAGCTGTTGGTGTCAGTCAAAATAAGCAAGCAAGCAAGCAAATGAAAGACTCTGGGTTACTTTACCCTTTTTATAAAGCTGCCTTCTTGTGTTACGTTGTTCTGTTCCATGAGCACTAACCTTGAATCATGGCAGTTCATGATGAAATGGGTGTTCAGGTAGCAGCTCTGGCCATTTTTTGTCAGCCTGGCTGCAGCTTTGTGTCAGGGGATATCTTTCTGGACCGCCTAAAGCGCTGAAAGCTCAATATTCTGTTGCTATAGTTACACCATAAGTCTTGGAGCCAAAGGACATGCCAATCACACTCAAATTACAAGACTATTGCTAAGAGTTGTATGCACCATAGGCATTAATTAGTGGTGGTATAGTATAGATCACAGTCACAAAGGAACTCAGACTAAAAGTAGAATACATAGTATGCAGCACTCCACACAATATGATGTTGGTAATATTAAAAGATTTTAGATATACACTTGGATTGTACCTCCATGGAGTAACAGTCGATGGTTTGATTCAGACAGCCAAACGATATTAAATGTGTGTTTCTTATCGTTATGTTTTGAGCATTTATGAAAAAAAAATGCAGAACTCTAAAGCTAAATTGAAATATTTGACCATAGTTCCTTTTATTATAATACAGTGTGCTGTTATATTTTTTTTTCATTTATATGTAAAAGAAAAACAATATCAGAAAACCAAAGTACATTGCTGCTCTGACAGTTGCTTTGTATGTTACTACTTAAGTATTCCATTATGTGAGGCTCTAGCTTTGATGTTTGCCTTCCTTATTTGGATTCTGGATTTTATTTGGAGTCTCTGTAGTTGTGACACCCTTACGTTTTAGCATAAGGGGATCCTATGCTGAATGGGAATGAGAGACACGGTTACTGCACTGGAAGTTTGAAGTGGGACAGAGATGTTGAGACCATGGTTACCCTGCACACTCTCATTCTCGTCCTGCTGTTAAAATGACAGAAGGCCGGCTCAAAATCAACGGCATTATCGTTCTGAGCTGATAAAAATGTGCCTGTCAATATCTTCATTAAACATATAGCTCTGTAAAACCCATGATGTCAAATCTGGATCTCACAGGTCTGTCCCCCCATCATCCCCATGCAAGGACAGATGGACCTAAATGGATAGATGAGGGACATGCAGAAGATGTCATTTTGTGGCTCAAGCTGGGCACTTGTTCTACTAAACCCTCCTTATTATTCAAGTGTGCATGTCACAAAAAATCTTAATGAATACCTGCCATTCATTGTTGGCTTTGTTGCTTGGGAATTATAAGATCAAAGCCTGCTATTTTTCTGCCTAGAAATGAAAATAGATCCCAGTCACTTACAGGGCAATAAATTGCCCACTGTAACAATTGAATTGCCGCACTATTCATGATGCTGACATGATGTTTCTTTTAAGTCTAATACCAGCTTTCTGTGACATTCTGAGAGGAAATAAATACAATTATAGTTACGATATGAGATTTTGTGGATAATATTTGTTATAAATGATTATTGCATTGTGAGTAAAGCATTTACATGTACATCTAAAAGGAATTAAAACTGGAAAAATATAAACCTAAGGGAAATCGTTACAAAATGGTTCATACAGAGAGAAATTTAATTTATTTTGGGAGGTAAAACTTAGCCATCCATCCACCCAACTCTCAGACTGGGCCGTTGCAGGCCTGGACCCAGGTAGCATAGGGCACAAGTGTGTGTACTATGTAAGGTGTGCATAAAATAGTGTGTGTACTATGTAAGGTGTACATATAATAGTGTGTGCACCATGTAAGGTGTGCATATAATAGTGTGTGTACTATGTAAGGTGTACATATAATAGATTGTGTATTATGTAAGGTGTATATATAATAGTGTGTCTACTATGTAAGGTGTACATATAAAAGTGTGTGTAAAAAGGAATATTTATGCTTATGACATCATCAGTAACCAGCCATGAGTGACAACGTCACACCAGTTTGGTACTTCTTTGTGTTGGTTTTCCACTGCCGTAAAAACTGGTACCGGCACTGAGTAAAAGCACAGTGTGAAGAGGGGCATTTTGTACTGAATTTGAAAAATAGCTGTAGTATACAGCTGGATGATGTTGGATATTAAATCTAACATCGCATGTTACGCACATGCAGTTCTTACATTTCCACTTGGACAATTTTTTTTTCAATTAAGAATGGCGTATACGTGTATATAAATCTATTATGCTCCCTCGCCATGTGACTTCATGATGTCAAACCAACTGTGCATTAGTCTCTGTGCTGCACAGTTAGACTAACATCATCTACTGAAATGGGTGAAGTACGTAATAGCTTTGCACTTTGAATGTCAAATGAAAGTTGAATATTAAACTAACTTTATCTCGGTAATGCACCCAGGTTTGTGAGAAATTTGTTAACTAATTTTTTAAATTTTATGTTAACTAACTTATAAATACCTCAATATTTACTACAACAAAATCACATCACTATATCTGGAGACTCTCCAATACCATGCTGCAATTTAAGTTATGCCCCAAAGTACCAAAGTACCAAAGAAGTACCCCAACTGGTTTGGCACTTTCGGTACTTGACGTTTTGGTACTGGTACTCGACCGGAAGTCAATGGAAAAGCGAAAGTACCAAAAGTACCGTAAAGTACCGAACTTTGTGGGGTGGAAAAGCGCCCTTAGTGCCTTATGCCTTGTACTTCCTGGGATAGGCTCCAGAATCAGAGTGAGTCTGTACTGGATAAGCAGGCGGAAAATGTATGGATGGATGAGATGAGACCTGATGTGATCCACACAGTTGGCATCATTTTCAGCCTGCCATTATATACTTTGAGAGTAAAGGGCTGCGCCTCTCTTTATTGGAATTCACATACTACTGGATGTCAGTGTGTGTAACATTTAACTGTTAATTTGTAATGTACTTCACTAAGTTCTGCTATAAAAGTCATGGTACTATGGGCGCTGGAATTCATTCAGTCCTCTTCCCATTTTCCTTCTCGCAGACACCATTAGCAGCAGGATGCTCATGCTGGACGGTATGCCAGCAGTCAAAACAGAACCACTGGAGTCTCAGCAAAGGGTGAGTCAGCAGACACTTCTCGAGTGTCTGTAATACCTATATACCTTTACTTGTAATGAGCTACAATGGACTGGCCCTCGTGGTGATCACTGTAGTAGACCACCCCTCTGAGTTGATGACGTAATGGTACGGTCCTCTTAGCCACGCATGTAAAGGAGCAGCCCTGTAAGCCACTCCTTTAATGAGTCATCCTTATGAGGCATACTTGTAATGAACCAGCCCTAATAGCCACACCTGTAACTGATCAGGCCCGTAAGCCACACCTTTGATGCACTATCCCTCTTAGCTGTACCTGTAATGAACAATCCCTCTTAACCGCACCTGCAATGGACCAGAGCCCGCCTCACACTTTCATCACATACTTTACCTCGCCTTAGAATTAGAAGGGACAACTTTATACTGATTAACTTAAGTTTAAGATAAAATAAGAACACGGTTACATTATATTTTAGCCAGTTTTAGTCATAATATTTTGAATTTCTTGGTAAAGTGTGATACAGTTCATTCATTGTAAAGTTACCTATCTACAGCTTATAATTACGTTACTGAGGTAATCACTTGTACAGAATGTCACTTCATCTAGGAATTATGATTTACTGAAATTTGTCTTTTCTACTTATGATTATGCTTACTGGTATATCGAGGTTCAGGTATAAATTAACAAAATGTTTGTCCGCGATCCAGCCAGAATGTGTGATGAATCTTGGCTCATGTTCTCACAACTTCTAGGGAAATAACAGTACATTACTTAAACTTTAGCTGTATATTCCAACTGTTTATCTGTATCTATATTTTTACAGGGCAGCATCTGGCATTAAGGTACTCTGAATAATAAAAGAATCTAAATATAAAATGTGTTTAATTAGAATATTAATTAATCATTTTTAAGAAAAAAAATTCATATTGCCAGAATTACATTAATATACTAATGGTCTGTGACATATTAAAAACAGCTGCTTTGATTGGCTGGCCCCCAATCCTGGGTTATTCCCTACTTTGTGCCCCTAGTTTCCAGGAAAGGCTCTGGGCCCCTGTGGCCCTGTACAGGGCAAGCTAGTATAGAAGATGGATGGCTGGATGGATGGATCAGTGTTTCCCAACCCAGGTCTCGGGGAACACTGGACAGTCCACGCCTTTGCTTCCTCTCAGCTCCCAGACCACTTGTACCAGGTATTCTGTGTTCCTGATTGGCTGGGAGCTGGGAGGGAGCAAAAATGTGGACTGTCCGGTGTTCCCCGAGGACTGGGTTGGGAAACATTGGGATGGATAAACCTGGCTGTTCATTTTACAAAACAATGTTATATATCCATTGTGTCTCAGCCCTTCTTTCCAGAAAATGACTTATTTTCATTGATTTCCTCATATGGTGATGTCACTCAGCTTTTGCACGGATCTGCTTCGAAGCGCATCATGCTAATCTGGCAACTTTTCGGATCACGTTCCACACAGACTACAGCGGCATGGTCCTCATTTGCATGGCTTGCAGCCAAGGCCTTTCTGGAAACAGTCAGCCCCTCTGAGCCTTTGACTTGTTACCGGAAAATTAGCAGTTCTAAGTGCTTGCCCTAAATAAGAGAACGTCACCCAGCCTGAAGCAGAGGGTGTGTGTATGTGTGTGTGGAGGGGAGGGGGGTGGTGGGAGAGACAGCTGGGATAACTGGAGTTCTGAGTTCCGAAAGCCAGAGTCTCAGGACATTCTTTACCATGGACAATAGTACTAGAGGACAGTCAGCACTCTGGGAACACAGCCCAGCCCACGGTTTAACAACCATTGTTTATTCAAAGTTGAACTTTAGCTAGAGGGAAGCTCACCGGCATGCCTCTTGGGTAACACACTTAACCGAACGTATCAACGGCATTAAATAATTTCCCCCAGGGACCAATAAAGTATACTTACCTAACTAGCTATGCACTGTCATAGCCCAGTCATGGCTTAGCGGCGGGAACAAAACCAGGATCACTCTACGGGGGGGAGGGAGACAGCAATCAGTTAGATTTCAAGCACTTGACGCCTTTTATGTGTCTAGTGCCCTCAGCAGTGAAGTCCTGAGGAGGGGACGACTGATCAGAAGGAGCGATTTACTTTTAAAGCTTTAAAGTATGTAGTAAAACATGACGACCGAAACAATGTAATCCAAACTTTCATAATACAATAAGCAGTATCTGCCTGTAATGTCCGCAAGCCTGGATTTCTTTGTAATTTCGTCACTTAATTACAGGAGTGCTGGTGCAGTTGCAATAACTCCAAATAGCCTGTGATCCAGATTCTCATTCTGTGCAAATGAGCTTAACACTGTAATAAAGGCTCATTTTACATATGAACTGCTACAATAAAACCATGCGAAATTATATACACATAAAGAGTAAAAATAAAATAGACTCATTTTAGCTAATTAATTATCACATCTAGCTCAATGACACCATGTCCATCCTTCAGATCCAGCCCGGAGCAGCAATCAGAACCCAGGGGAAATTACTCTTTGTCTAGTTGTTGCTATTCTTGCAACTTCTCCAGACCAGGGGTATATAGTGTAATCAAATAGAAACCATCTAGTAGGGCTGAACGATTTATCGATTTCAAATCTAAATCGTGATTTTAAACAATGCGATTAGCGAATCACAAAGGCTGCGATTTAGGATATGCATCATTCAACACATCTGACCCAGGGTTTAAAACTATCATGAGTAGCTTTACAAATTCATACCGTCCTCCTTGTGTGTGACAGCCAGTCTGACCAATCAGAAGTGGCCTGCTCGTCGTGTGCCAATCATACTCACCAATCAGAAGTGGCCCAAAGTGACTGCGTATACGCCCACAAACAGACACGTGAAACCCAAGGAAAACGTATATTTGCAGTGAAGAAACATATCGGTTCTGCTGCTGAGCCGTAAGTGAATTGACTACCTAAGTCATTGTTACTGTTATTATGGGTCCAAGCAGCATTTGCGGCAAGATCCCTAATGTTTTTATTACTGGAATTATTTTATTTTCATTACTCAATTTAACTTAACACAGTTGCGGCTTTTGTGATAGTAGTTTTATGCACCATTGTTCTCTGCTAATTTGACCCTTGTGTATATGGGACTTTCCAGAAGCACTTTACTAAGGGTAAAAAAACGGTCGATTGCTGTTTGCAAATGCCATACTTAAAATCTGCATGTAAAAATACGATCACTTTACCATGTTCAGGTTGCTAGAGAATTGTTCCATGGCTTAATAGGTGTATGTTCTATATAATTTTTGTTAGAATAAATACATTTTGGATTTAATTAATATTAAGGTTCCTGTCATCAAGCTTCGTTATGGTTCACTTTATTGAATAAAGTCCACACAAAAATTCACCATGCTTAATATCAAACATATCAAAATTGTATATTATTGAATACCTGAATATCTAATATTTTATTGCTGTTCTTACAGTTCACTCCATTGCCTGAAACTTTCTGTTAGTAAAGCAATACCTCTCTGCAGTTGTGATTCTACTATATGCCATAAGATCATATTTGCTACTGTAACTGTATTACTTCCTGTTGAAGTGTGTTACACTCCAGGAAAAAAATAGCAAATTGAAAATATAGTCAGTAACTAAAGCTAACATTACACAAAGAAAGAAATGCTGGTCTTTAAACAAAATACACTAAAACATTTCTGCGCATATGTTGTTATAATACATGTATAGGTTTTTTAACTTAAACTTTAATTACCAACTCTTCTTTCTCGATACTAGTTTAACAGCTCTGTAACCATTTCATTCATGCCCACAGTTTTCTGCCTAAATGCTTTTATAAAACCTATTATATACGAAATTATATAAATCCCTACTCAGATTTCACACAATTGTTTATTAATTTCACCACAATTATTCATTTCTGTTACGGTCAGCCCCGCCCTGCGTGTCGGTTTTCCCAGTGTTTCCCTCAGGCGGGGCTTAATCAGCCTCACCTGATCCTCGTTGTGCTTGCCTAATGTGTCAATCCCCTTGTTAGCCTAGCACACCTGCCTTGTGTTTCCTCCCTGATGTCCTACCCTATTTAGTCAGTCTGCATCGTGTTCCCTTTGTTGGATATTGTTCATGTTTCCTGTGGCTTGCGTTCCCGTTTGTTCCCGTATTCCCCGAATAAACACCCCTATGAGGGGCTTTACACCCGCACCCTGCATTATGGGTCGTTCATCCCACCGCCGACAGGACAATTTCATAATGTACTTTAAAAAATGAGGCTTGTTTAGCCTCAGAAGTGATGTTTACCTAGATAAATATTACACTTTCCTTATGATTCTGGCATGTTTTCTCCAATGAAATGAACTGGAAATGTGGGCTTTGGAACTTGCAGGGCCTGAAAAGCAAATCAAACATGATTCAACTGGTATAATTTAAACAAGACCCCAGAATGGTCAATAAATTCCTCATCAAAATGACAAGTGTGAGAGTCAAACAGCACACCAGGCAGGACACGGCCTGCATGATCTTTTTTTTGTTTTTTTTAGCATTAAATAAAACTGGCTGAAGACATTAGTGGAGCTAAAGAGCTGTGTTCTTGTGAGGGTGATGGGAACCAGGAGCGCGAGACAGCTGGTGTCTGTGCTGAAGTCCTCCGTCTCAGAGACGGTTTCAAGTAAACACAGTACTTTTCTCCACCGAGTCACTTTAAAGTTCAAATAAGCAGGGCGAATGTAAACAAGTGTCTTAAACATCAGTAAGTACACTTTGTCGTAACATACTCTGGTATGTGCATTTTTGCTGAGCGATATTTGACTTTACAGTGTCCTTATTTTAACACCTCTGTTCAGTAAGTAATTAGCAAATTGTCCCAGAATTAATATTTACAGCTTTGTGACAGTATAATGAAAAGAGGTGGCACTTTGCTTCAATACGATCGTATTACAAGTCTTCACCCAACACAGACGCGTTTCGGCATGATGCCTTCCTCAGAGAACGTGCAGTTCCCAGTCAATAAGACATCCCTACCAGACAACCAACAATAACATAACAAGTGTAAAGGAGGCATCACCAGACCACACCCAAAATGAGTGGTATAGCGGGAGATTGCAATCAAACAAAACTTAAGTAATTGGTAGTAAATCATATGACATATCATAAAAAACAGGCTAAGGGGAGATCTTCATTCATGGTGCTACAGTATTTAAGGCTAAAATATACCAGGCTTCCCTCCTGAGAAGGTTGTTCTCTCGAATCGCCCCTCTGGGGGATGGTTGATCACCTCCAAACCTGTAAATTTTAGGGAATTACTGTCATGACCCGCTGTATTAAAATATCTGACCACCGGTGACAACTCATTTATATTCTGAATGGCTCATTTGCGTTTGCATATTCTGGTTTTTAGTTGTATTGAAGCAAAGTGCGACCACTCTGCGCTGTACTCGAACAATTCTCTCATTGCGGTCCAGCACTATGAAAATTGTGCTATATCACCAGGAGTGAAGCCGGTTTTTCTGTGCCACACAGCTTTGTGACAGTGCCATGGCATAATACATACCTGTTTGGTGTTTATGCCTTGACTGAGGAAAACAACTTATCGAGTCTTCATTTAAAAAAAAAATAATTTTAAACTTTCTTGGACTAAACTTTAAAGAGACTGTATTTTTCTTACCCTTCCAGTCCCCAAAAGTCCATGACTACACGAACATGGATGTCCCGCTCCTGTTACGAAAAGGGAGACCTGACCTTCCACGGCGCCAGCTCCCTGACCACTTTCACACACAGACCGAGCCTGTGGACCTGTCAATCAACAAAGGCCGACTCTCCCCCCACCTTGCGGGGCTGTCTCCGCGGTCATCGCCGGCGATCTTCTCCGCCTCCCCCACGTCATCCTGCTCCCCCGCCATCATCGCTCCCGCCCTGTCGGCCCCGCCCTCAGGGATGTCCCCGGCGCTGACGCCGGGCGCTCTTCTCCCCCCCTCCCCTGGAATCCGGGGCCAGTCGTTCTTGCACATCATCCACCCGGTCTCCCCTCCCAGCCCCATGAAGCTGGCCGGCCATGCGCATCACATCCCCGTGGTGGTGCGCGCCGCGCCCGTGATGTACGCAGACATGCACTCGCCGCGGAGCCGCGCCTCCACAATGATGCTACCTCTGCTGGAGAAGAGGAGGACTCAGGCCAAGGGTGAGGAGACTCCCTTCTCTCTTTGTATTGTCGGTTTTCGAGGGCTGCCTCCTTATTTTCATTCTACTCTTCTTCAATTGCTGAAATGAATGGGTTCTTAATGAGTCTCTAAGCACCAATGCTTCTTCATCAGCATAGAAATAAATTACGAAATACATTATTACACGACACACTCTCTACCACCTTGCTCTCAGGTTTGCTGTCAGTTCTCAGTAGCTCGTCACACAATCTTTAGTTTTTGCAATAAATTCCCTGCAGGTTGTAGTCCTAAGTCAGTAAACTCTTACAGTCCTGCTACTGAATCTTTGCACAACTTACAGCAGGGCAGCTATATATTTCAAATCCCTTGTGCATAACTTAGCCAGTCTAGTCTTATTATCTATAAGGCTATTAACTTTCCCAGAAAAAAAAATCTTTCATTCCGAGTGCCACTGTAAGCACCAGCTTCAGTCTGCTTGGAAGACAGGAATATATAAAAATGGACCCTCTTTTAGGAGCCACACAGGTCCGATAGTGAGTGTTCCTACAGTAATGCAGACAGGGCAACATTCTGTACTTGGGGTACTCAAGGAGCCATAGACATTCTCTCCTTTTAAGAAACCACAACAACAGGTGCAGGCTCCTGTGGTGGTGCCCCCAGACATTCCACCTGTGTGACGAGGGTAGCCAGAGTTGTTCATGGGTGGATTTTGCATCCATTTTCCACACAAGCCAAAATGTTACCGGTTGTAACAGTCCTACATTCCCCAGTCATCAAGGTTTTCACTTTTACTTTTATTTTGCTTACTTTGAATATTTTAACACACAAGATATACAGTAATGCTATTATTAATTTGTACAACTTTAAGAAGGGATTTACTCTGCATCTCAAGTGTTTGTTATTGCACTTTTATGCAACATGCATCTAAGACCCATTCCTTTCCACGTTTTATTGCTGATTGCACAGTCTTGTGTACTCACCATGTTTGCAATGACTGCAGCCCCCAAGACTTTTTAGTGCCATGAACATTACATGAAGTTTGCCAAAATACTTCAAGTGGCAGGTACCTCTTCAGCTCAGCGCTCTGTTACATTACCATGTAAACAAGACAACATACAATAAGAAAGCAAAGATTCTAATTGTGTTTGTTAAACAGTGCTGGTTATAGTGGCAGCCATGTGCATCCCTGTTCTGATTCTGTTTCTCAGTTGGGTAAGGCTGTTTTCCTCTCCCAAATGGCTTTTTTGACTAAGCTTTTAAAAACTGTGGTTGTAGTATTCTACAGGCCATATCACAATAAGACTCATTTTTATTACTTCAGTAATATGTCAATTCTGGTAATAGGCTAAAAGTCACCAAAATTAGGATCACCATATATTATTCCAATATGTTACATCCTGACTTACTGAAACACCAGCCATGATGAATTATTATTGAAATAAACACTTCAAAAAAACAATTATATTCTCAGCTCTCAATAATTGGAGTAGTATGTTAGAATGGCCCCTTCACGGTCTGTTTTCAAATCCTGTCTTAAATCGTATTTTTATTCAATGGCTTGCTGTGACCACTCCAGGTTTTATTTTCTTTTATAGTGTAATTGTTTACTGACTGTTTCTATTGGTTTGTTTTATTCTCTTTTAGTTTTATATTGATTCTGTGTTACTTGCTTTTTGTTCAGCACTTTGGGATCAACTCCTGTTGCTTAAAAAGTGCTTTATAAATAAAATTGATTTGATTTGATTAGTAACATTATCCTATCGCCCCAATACTATGGAAATTGCAGATGGAATTACAGGTATGATCGGCGACTTAATGGGGAACTGGCCCCAGCTGAAAGCTGATTGGCCTCTTGAGTTCCCCGTCCCTTGTCACTCACTGATTTGAAACATATCATTGGCTAATGATAAAGTTGGCGCCTCTATATGAATTATGACCCCCTTATGCCCGCCCCCCCCCCCCTTAAAATATCCTACAGTTGCCCATGACAGACTAACATTATCTTTTAACATTATTCATGTTTTAATTAACAAAATGTAAATAGAAGAGTTAAATACATCTGCATGAGTATTTTATAGATATAGAAGATTAGAAGTGTGACCTTAACAATGAAAACTGCAAAAGGTTCAGGGAAGAGGGGAGGTTGATGGAGGGGATGGCCCTGGGACGCCATGGACCATAAGACTGACATCACAGGAAGCCTGTGAGAAGCAGGTGTCCAGGTGCATTATCAGCCACTGTGGTATAGATGAAGGTACACAAAGTGATAGCAGATTATAGGCGATAACAAACTGAGATAACAAACAGAATCAACAGATAAGCGAAATCTAACACTTTAAGTGCTGGAGATCCTAAAAAAAATGTGGTTGAATCTCCTGAGTTGGTAATGGGGCAGCAGGTTCATGATATGGACCAGACCCCGAGTGATACTGTAGTTAGTGCTGTAGTTACTTTGGGCAAAGTACTTAACATGAATTTCTGCAAGAACATATACAGCTATGTATGAGCTACTTTTGGTGAAACAAGGCTGAACAAATTAAGTACAAAGATTCTGAAGAAAATATATACATTTTTAACGACTGTAAGTTTCTGTTGTTATTTATGATGGTGACATTTCTACAGTAAGAGAATCATTCCCACACTTGAATGTTGATGGATTCAGCCATAATATTGCTTGACTAATAGAAGGGTTTTCTGTCTTTTTTAAATGCAGCACTATCAAACCCTAATGGCTTATTGAGACAAATGAGAAGCAACAGCCACGACGATGACGACGACCTGCCGAACGTGACGCTGGACAGCGTCAACGAGACGGGGTCCACGGCTCTCTCTATAGCCAGGGCGGTGCAGGAGTGAGTATCGCTCGCGGCTCGGCCTGATGCCAGTCTTTCCCATCTTTCAGTACATCACACATTATAATAGGCTTGCCAATAGGGCTGAACGATTTTAAGAAAATATCGAATTGCGATTTAACTGATAGATATTGCTATTGCGAATTTTTTTAACTCAGTATTCACTGTATGTGCATAAAAAGCTGTAATTGAGCACAACCGTACACTGAAATCTGAACTGCATTATACATTAATCCAAAGATAGGAATTGAAATATATTAAATGAATCCAAAATGTATTTATTCTAACAAAAATTATATAGAACATACACCTAATAAACCACAGAACAATTGTCTAGCACCCCGAACATGGTAAAGTGCATTTTTACATTTTAAGTGCCGCGTTTGCAAACAGCACTCGACCACTTTTTTTCCACTTAAAGGCAGAAATATACTTGCTGTTAACTACGTACGTATGTACGTACGCACAGCCGCGGTCTGTATCCTGCGTTCTTTGCGTCGGTTTTTGTGCACGTACTCAAAAATTAACGGAACGTATACGGAGATGCAATACCTG
>JAODKL010000036.1:15370000-15412184 GCA_026780765.1 Petrocephalus schoutedeni | reverse complement strand
CCTTGGGTTTCACGTGTCTGTTGTTTGTGGGCGTATACGCAGTCACTTTGGGCCACTTCTGATTGGTGAGCATGACTGGCACGCGAAGAGCTCGGCACTTCTGATTGGTGAGACTGACTATCACACATAAGGACGGTATTGATTTGTAAAACTATTCTCAGGACAGTTTAAACCCTAGGTCAGACGTGCCATATAATGAATATCCTAAATCGCAGCCTTTGCGATTTGCTAATTGCATTGTTTAAAATCGTGATTTCGATTTGAAATCAATAAATCGTTCAGCCCTACTTGCAAATTACCTTCCTTCTGAGGTATGTTTATTATTAGTGAACTTACAAAATATACAAATATACATACAAAATACAAATTATTGAATTTTTGGGAATCTCTCTTCATATTCTTTTCATCTTATCACAAACCCATTAATCTATTTTAGTGCTTGCTTCCATTGTCCCATGTTTCACCATCTAATTAACCAATTTGCCACCTTTGATTGCTGTAAAATGAGCCACACATTAACCAGATCTACACATATTTCAATGTGCGCCTGTTTGCTTGCTTGGTGGTGTGTCTGTCTGCATCCCTGTCTCCATGCATAACATGCCTTATTGCATGTTGAACTGAGGTGAAATTTGTTGGAAGAACAGATTTCCAGGCCATTGCAAATGATTTTCTGGTGTTATTTACTGGCAAAAGAGAATTTTGAAAATCAATTAATACAGCATTATTCTACTTTTTATTCTAGCGAATATCAAAATATTACCCAATGCTTTTGCCCACGAGGGTTAATGGAGCATTTAATATCTGTTTATTCAGTCTTTTTCCACTACATTTATTGTTTGTTACATCAGTTATATTCTACGATCCTTCTAACATTAGCAAGCTTGCATCGTAAATTTCCTGCAACTGAAGTAAAAGCCATCTAAATAACTACAGATTCGTTAGAATTGGCTACTCAAGTAAAGTAATAAACACTGCAGTTTAATAATGTCCCTCAGTTTTTTGGCTGCCTTGTCCCAGTTGCTTGCTGTTTTTCCGTCATGCCCTCATTTTTTACCAGCTGAACAGACTCGACTACCCGCCTTAAGAGTCAGTACACTTGAAAATGTGTTTAATTCTGTGTTCTGTCTGTTCCCCGTGCACAAAAAGTTTAGCCCACTTGTACTTATTTCAGACCCAAGTAGCCTACGCATTTAGGGGGGCTGGGATGCTTATTTTCTGAACACTTCTGAGAAACTAGTGGCGTGGCTGGGCTTGGAACGGTACTAGATTTGCGACGTCTTTGATAAGGGGGAAAGGAAAAACTGTCTGCAAGGTGGACGTATTCAAATAGCATGTTACTTTATCAGTTGAAGTATGTGGGTCCAACATACTGGTGCCTCTGCTTTTCCATATTAATGAGCCTCTGTGTGCTGCTGGCTGGTTGGTCGTTTATCTGAAGGGATATATCAGCTTTAAGTGTTTCCCTGGAGCTTAGGGTCACTGGGGTGTGGATGTAGCTGATGAGTGTTCAAATGGACTGCTCCTGTTAGAGTGCCTTAGGTGTGAAAGTTAATAAGTGCTAATGCCATCCCTGGGCAAACTCATCCATTTATTTAAAACCACAGTATCTCCTGGTCCACTGAATTGCCCCATGAGTTTGACTGGGTATATTCTGGTAAGCTCTATGTGTGAATACTCCCTGCATAAAAACAGAGGAGGAACACAGTCATATCTTTCTTGTCTGTGGTCCAGCTAACATCTGCTCCTCTAAAAATACAAAATGTTATGTGTCATAGGGTTGTTTTAGGACAAATGCTTGTGAAACAGAAGAAATAAACTTGCATATATTTCTGAGACTAAACTTAGTCAAAACATTTTTGCTAGAGATGTGCATGGATTAAAATTCATATATAGAATATGGTATGCAGAAATAATGTGCATATTTTCTTGTTTCCGAATACTAAGTCATCAGAATGACCACATTCATTATATCCAGATTATTCAGAACATCTTATATGTTGTTCATTGCAGATTTCCATTTTCTAAATTAAGGCTCAAAGACATTTAACACGCAGGAAGCTGATGCAATCCAAAAGCTTGCTCGCAAACTGCGGATGCCAGTAATACTGCAGGCAGAAAAAGTGTAAAAAATATTTCTGCCATACATGTTTAAACTACTGCCCCGTCTCCATTATTTTATTATTATTTTTAATAATGAGGTAGGAGACCTTAAGGCAGTCAACTACAAGGCATTTCTTCTAGACGTTATTAAGGTGAAGTTCCTGTGCAGGTACTTCACTCTAGCTGTGCAGTACCTCGTGTTAAAGAGACCAACGTATTCTACACCACAAATAGCATTTCAAACTGATGCTGCTAGTAATAAGACCAGCGCTCCCCCTAGTGGTCACTACCGAGTAACGCAATAACAATAGCTTTCAACATCTTAGTGTTTTGCCAGTGCTGTTATAAGGGGTGACACAGTGGTTAGTAGCACTGTTGCCTGACATATCTGGAACCAGGGTTTGAGCATCTGCCATGGCTCCTGTGTGTGAAGTTTGCATGTTTTCCTCATGTTGTTGAGGGGTTTCCTCTAGGTACTCTAATTTTGTCCCACTGTCCAAAAACATGCCGAGGCTAATAGAAGTCACCAAATTGCCCGTAGGTGTGCCTGTGTGAGTCTGCCCTGCAATGGGTCGGCACCCCATATTCGGTGGTCCCTGCCTTGCACCCGTAGCCTCCGGGATAGGCTTCAGACCCCCTTCGACCCCGAATAGCATATGCGGTTGCAGAAAGTGGATGCATGGGGATATACATATAACTTTTACCCCTACATTAGCCTTAGCATTAGCATTCAAATCGTTACACATCAATAAACCACTGAGGCTTTTTCCTAATAATAGCAACACTTTTATTGATCCCTGTGAGGAAACTCTCTTTTTGCCTGCCGCATCCTGCTCTCCATAACACACAGACACATATGTAGGTCAGAGTACGTTTGTTAGTGAAGGGCAGCCATCTGCAGTGGCACCCATGGAGGGCCTTGCTTAGGGGCCCACGAACATGTGACTATTCTGCCAAAGCAGGGCCCAAAGCAGTGACCTTCCAATCACATACAGTACCACCCCCTTTATTTCACTGTACAGGTTTAAAATGTCAGTTCCTTAAACAGGGGGACTGATATGTTTGCTACCCAAGATTTACTGTCAAGGAAAAAATGGGAACAAAAGTAGGGGCCAACAAAATGCACTAGGTAAACTATTAGTTCCAGGAGAAACAGATTAAACGATGCGTTAAGATTCATGCCTGTCACTGATCTGTCATTTCCTTTTCTGTTACGCCCTTGTAAGCACTGTGGAAATTAAACTCACTTGCTTTACTTACTTTGATTGGCTCATCTGATGATGGCGTCATCAGAAAGTTGCCACATTGGTTTGTAATTCGTAGGCAGATGATCCGCACTAACAGTGATGTCTTTTTCCTTCAAGATTACCGTAATCCACTGTTTACCCTGTGACAATAAAATGACATGAAGCTCATTTTCCGTACAACTGTTCAATCTATGATCCATTGTACAATACTTTAACATACAGTAGAAATAGATTTAAATTAAATAGAAGAAAATCTTCTTACATAGTTAATTTGATGCTGTACACACCTGGATGCAGATTAGATAAAGTGCTTTAGCTCTTTAAAGTTATATGGCAATCAATTGCTGTGCTAAATTTCTAAGACGCCAGTTGCTGGCTTGTCAGCCAACTTCACTGTATCTTTGTTGTGTTAATGACTCCAGGTTTATTCTGGATTCTGCTGTACTTGCCATTGGTCTGTTTTGAAAATAGAAATGAGTGTTTCTTTTTACTGCGCCTTGGATCCAAGTGTTGCTAATGGCCTGTTTTGATTTCCTTTTGTGTCCCAGTTCCATGTCTCCATTCAGTATCGAGAGCATGTCACGTCCACGGAGGTCCGAGTCTCCAGATCCCAAAAAGAGACGCATCCACAGGTGTGACTTTGATGGCTGCAATAAGGTGTACACAAAGAGCTCCCATCTGAAAGCGCACCGGAGGACACACACGGGTGAGTTCACAGGCCCCAGACCAACAGGTGTGTTTTTTCTAGGACATAGACTCTTCTAAACTCTGTAGGTACTAGTGGTCAGTTCTCCTCCAACCCATTACATGACATAGTCTGAGGGGGTGCTGATTTAGCCAGCCAATTTCACTTGTATTTTTTGCTTAGGCTACTACATGGGCTTTGAGCAGTACTGCTAGTGGTTTAAACGGAGTGCGCCATTCTGAGCTGACGCCACACTCAAACAAAAGACATTCCTCTTCCAGTTTTCTCTTGGTGGGAGAGAACTCTTGATGACAAACACACTAAGTTCAAAATTACTTCAAACTGACTAAGACCATTAATTACTAGGTTGCAGTTTGTTTGTTTTTCTTTTTTAACATCAAAAGCATGTATTAGCCACTGAATAGCGCACGGCCTATTCACTGCATTTGATCAGACATTATAATTTCTAAAGGTTTTGATCTAGCTGGCCGGCATCATGAACGTACGGCACATGGTAAGATGACTCAGTAGCTAGCCGTTGCATCTGCGTCTCATGGTGTCTCGCATGACCTTCCCGCACCTTCAGGTGAGAAGCCATACAAATGCACGTGGGAGGGCTGCACGTGGAAGTTCGCTCGCTCCGACGAGCTGACGCGGCACTACCGCAAGCACACGGGCGTCAAGCCGTTCAAATGCATGGACTGCGAGCGCAGCTTCTCCCGCTCGGACCACCTGGCGCTGCACCGGCGCCGGCACATGCTGGTGTGAGGCTCGGGCAGAGAGGCGTGGGGCGGAGCGAGGCTGCCTCTGGCTGGCGCTCAGCCGGTCTGAAACGCCATGCTAACTGCCTCTCCTAAGTTGGGACGGGAGAGCCCGGCATCCTGGGACGAAACAGGGTTTGGCTTCCCAAATAACAAGAAGGACCCCCCCCCCCCACCACCACCACAGTATTTGGTACCCAAAACTATTCTTGCAAACGCACGGGAATAACATTCAGTGACAGAACATTTTCTTTAATTGTTGATTTTGTTCAGTTTTCTTCTCGTGCCCTTTTCAGCACTTGCAAAGTGAAACACCAGTGAAGGTGGGCACTTAGTTACGGAAGGGACATTCTCTCTGGCTGCCACAGGAGACTGGACACTGACCTACACCCTCAATCAGGGCCCGTCCAACCTTTCCTCATGGCCCTAAGCAAGATTTGAATAGATGTCATTTGTAATCTTCCCATTCTGACGGGCTGCTCGAAAGGGGCCCCCCTGGTGGCCACTTAGTTCCCTTACACCTTGGGCTGGCCCGGCCTTCAGTGAGCAGTATTGTTGCCCGGAGAGCTGGGGCTCACCGTCGCTCCACAGCAGGACCCAGGAATACAAGGATTGATAATTGATGCGTGAGTCCCAGATCAAGAAGACCAAAAACGGATGGTCATCGGCTGATGAGCCTGGCGACTGGGGTAGATGGGCACTTACACAGCTTGCTATTCTCACTCAAGTGTTTCTGCCGTTAAAGCAGAGTTTTTATTTTTTTTTTATCCTAAAATGTATGTTCCTGACAATCTTTACGTCAATTAGGATACCACCAGTTACTGACCACCCATCTCATGTCAGGATTTAAGGAAAGCCTACTTGTTCTGGAGTTACTTAGATTAATGTAATTAGTGCATTCTGTGCTGTGATTAGCGGTCGTGCAATCTGATTAAGTAAATAGTTCTTAAATATTAAGCAACAATTGTTTCATTTGTTTTTGATTCTGATATATTAAAACAAGTCCCGTAGAGAACACGTTATTTTATAAAATGTGAACATAATTGTGAAACCAGTATGTATTGTTTTGTCTCAAGCACCTTAAAAAGAGAAAAGTACCGTCCTACAATTTATTGAGGAAATAAAACATACTCTTCGTGCAAGTGAGTAAAAGGGAATGTCATTTCTGTTCATGTATCCAACGGAATAGTAATGAAGAGTGCGGGGAGGCAAACGTGTGGTTTCTAGACTCTTTATATCAGGGATGCACCGATACCGATGTTTTCAGACCGAGTACGAGTACCGATATCAATTAGGGCTGTATTATGTCTAAGAAAAAACCTGAACAAAAGCAATATAAGCCTATAAAGAATGTTCTGCTTTACAAGCTTTTTATAGCGTGTGCCGTGCCTGGGCGATACTGGGTGGCTGTAAGAGCTCCTGTTCTTTTCAGTGCACGGCGCTCATCCTTCGCCATGCTCTCTCCCCGCCTTCGCCGTACCTTTGCTCGTCGCAGACGGTTGCTGCTCAGGGGAATTCCGGTATACATTCAACACATGTTGAATTTTTACATGTTTATTTAGATTACTAGTGTTATATGAACCTGATTTTGCACCTCCTCTTGACAGCATGGCATTGCATAGTTTGTAGTCCACTATGCTTTGGATTTTGTTAACTTTGAAGTATTTCCAGAGCGCAGGTACCCCCGTCCCGTGTATTTCGCTCGGCAATGCCGTCACTGTTACGTCATTTCCGGGTGATGTCAAAGGTGTTTTGTCGCGAGGACGAGCGCTGTATCGGACCGGTACCGGTACTGGTGAAGGTATCGGTGCATCCATACTTTATCCTGAAGCCTGCATCTTCACTTCAAAATATTAGTATTTACTCTTGGCCCAATTAAGTTTGCGAACTGACCTACTGTTATTTTACTGTAGTGAAGCACTCGGAATGGTTGACTAGATTAATAAATGCTACTTTGCCCCAAATAATAAAAAAATAAATAAACCTCAGTACTCCGACAAACATAATGAACATTAAAAAGTGTGCTTTAATGTTCATGCTGACGCTTTTGAATTTTATCAGTATAACACAGTTTCCCATATTTCATAGTAATTAACATCGAACATCGAAGTCTAATATGATGTCACTTGTGGGTTCTTAATATTACACTGATATTACATCAGTTAATCTGATTTTTAGTATTATCACCATCCCCTTTTTCAGCTTCAGTGTCTATCTTTGCTCTCGGTTTCTCAAAAGTGTGAAAATATATCACGAATGAGCAATACGTGTAGAGTCCCGATTAGCCGACCCCCGGCAAGGACACGGCAGACCTGATGTGTCAAATACCGGTCCTTCCCCATATACACAGTGCCAACGGCGTATCCTTGGAAACTGCTGCCTTACACTCTGTATAGCTGCGGAATCAATTGCAGTGGGTATGATGTAATGATACAATGGAAACCAAGGAGATTCTGAGCCACAACCTCAGTATCGCTTTCATAACGTATTATGAGTAAGGATTGTCCTTTAAGCTGAGCTGTGATTTACATATCAGGAATGCATTTATAGTATTGTTTAAAGTATGTATATTATAGAGTAAGACCAAATGTTTCTTACTTTTTATCATGCTTTGGTATTGTATTGGAGTACACATGGGATTATTAAATTTATTGTTATTGTTAAAGTGGTTAAAAGTTTAGTAAACTTTTGGGTTTTTTGATTTTGTATTAAGTATTATAAAAGCAAAGTTAATGTAAATGATAAAAGTTAAATTATATACAGTGCAAACTGTCAGCATACTTTTCTGTCATGCACATTCATACTGTTCTGGGAACTTAATTCCTGCAAATTGTTTTTTTTTTGCAGCATAAAAGGTGTTTTGAAACCATGTGATAAATGTCATAGTATTACTTTGAAAATCAGTTGAAAATTGGCTGTAAACATGACTGTGAATGTTCTGTAATTGATAACCGATATCAGTACCTTTTCTGTTCAAATTTGGTTGGTGCTTAAACTTTTCGTTATGTGCATAAACTCTAAGTCACTTGGTTAAAGTCCTTTTAAATGGTAACAAGTGCTTTTTGTAAACTACAAATTATTATTAAAAAAGAAACTTCATATATATGTTTTGGTTTTGGACCTTGTCTGTATTTCTTCAGTTAATTGTCCCCTCGCCGCGGTCACCATAGCAATCTCTTACCGCTTTCATGTGGCATAATTTCTGTAGCATGAAACGTCAAAACAAAACAAAAAAAAGTGTTAGAGAGCACTCAAACACTTTGATGTACATATTAGGCCACCCAAATTTCATCTTTATGTTGATATTAAACTATAAAAGAAATACATGGTATCCCTTTAAATTTCAATTATGTGATTGGTGACATCAATTTTATTCAATTTCTTTTACCAGGAAGGCCGTCTATTACATTTTTATGGAGTGGTTTCTGTACTTTGCTGGAAATCCTCTAGAAATCCTCAGACATCTTCATATGGGTGACAGTAACACAAGGTCATTACTGTTCAATTTGTTTTATTTTTTTTCTATATTGTAAATAAACTATTATAGCCAACAGCGCAAGTTTACTATCATGTTTTTCTGTCATGTATGGTATATATTAATTGTACATATTGACTGTTTCACAACGTCAAGATATTTTCAGGGGTCCATGCACATCAAATTCTATCAGAGGGATACACTAGAGCAGGGGTGGGCAATCTTGTGTATGCAGGTTTCTGGGTCAGCTGTGCAAACCCAGGTGTGTGGACTTTTCGGCCAATCAGTCCTCTAATTGGAGAGTTGCAGCGAAAACCCGCATACACACTGGCCCTTTGCGGATAAGATTGCCCACCCCTGCTTTAGGGTATCAGAGTCTGAATGAAACCAAACAGTCTTCACTGTCAGCTGTGCTCAGATATCCTGATTGTGATTCACTTTCTCCTGCATTTTCAATATGGATTCAACTGCAAATGTAAGTTAAATTTGAACATCTTTCTGTATGATCATTAAAAAAAAGAAAAAAGAATGCACTTCAATAAAGGGGAATTTTATATGTAACAGCATCCAGGACATCAAGGGGGTTAGTAATCTTTGTGTCAGATGGGTACCTCCGAAGGACTTACACTGCCATACGATCAATGGCCTCCCATGGAGGGAGCGTGCAGGCACGCAGGATTGGCCTCCACATTCATTGTTCTTATGCATTTGGTGGGGTATTAAAAAGTGTTTTTTTATTTTATTTTAATAGAAATACAAGCCAAACCCAAAACTGAAACATTACAGAGACAAATAAAATGGGTGTGACGTTCGCTCTATTTCGAGTCATATGAAGGAGTATAATCCATAGTTTACTAATTGTCGAATTTTGCAATGTACTTAGAGTACGGACCAGATATGTTGCAGGTTCACAATCCGCCTGAAGGGGGCAGCACTTTCACAACCGCAAAGCAGTTCACAAACGTTGAAAACGTTTTTTTTTCTTTCCCTTTTATGTAGCCGGCAGAGGAGAAGCTGGTTAAACTTGTATAAGGCTTTATTGGTTTAACAGGTTAGAACCGGTTTACAATCCCAGGTCTCACAATTGTACTGCTATTTCCTGAGGGAATATGACTAAAGCAAAATGCTTTTGCAGTAATACATGGAAATAACTTAATAATTGCAGTGAACTATGACCATGCTTGCTCAAACGTCTGACAGGCAGCGCGTCAACTTGCACGAAAAGCAGTCGCATGCTCATCTAGTGACCGCGGGGCTGAAGGACAGCTACTCAGTGTGTTTTGGGTGATTTTTGGTTTGCGGGTTTTAAAAACCAGTGAGCGTTTGTGTTGTGCAACCCTTAAAACGGCATTGCCACTGAAAAAATCATTCCAGTAATACATAGTTTGTACTTGGCAGGTGTTAACAGGGAAATGGGAGGCAAAAGAGAGATAATGTGTATGAAACCAGTTTATTCAATGTCCAATTAATTAAGAATGTGGTATCACCAGGAAGGCGCTGTACGAACAATTAAACTGCCTTAAAGCCTCTGATGAATCAGGCAATTCCAGTGGCAAAGCACTTTTTATGCAAATAATATATTACTTGGTAATAATCTTCTGCTCATTGTCCTCTTTCTTGCCTCTCTCATGCACAAGCACAAATACACACGCACACACATGCAAACACTGCGCAATAAATCAGAAGCAGAACAGGATCTAGAATGTCTCGATCTTGGTTATAATGGGCTGAACTCAGCTAAAGGTCAATGATGTGAGCACTGTGGTGTTCTATATTTCATCATGTTACGTATCAGATTAATTTTTTTTTTTTTTACTTAAGCATTATTATAATATTTTTTTAACTTATGTGACAGATGCTTTTATCCAAAATGGCATATACCTGAGAGTGTGTGGTTAGCCAGTCCTTGGAGAAATTGGGGTTAATGGTCTTTAATAGGGGCTCAGTGGTGAAACCTCTCTGCCGACCAGAGGTTTTGAACTGGTGACCCTCTGATTATGTGCACAGAGTCCTAACACTGTAGTAGTAGTAGTGAGAGGTCGCAAGGACATCTCAGTTACTGTGATGACAGGCTATTTTGTATTTGCTTGAGAAATTATAGCAGGGTGGCACAGTGGCCTATTACCCACAGCGGTGTTGAGGTTCAAATCCCACCTTCAGTCCAATTGGCTGCTGTTTGCTTATTACCCCACAAGTCATGCAGGTTTTCTCCCACGGTCCAGATTACCTGCATTTAGGCTGACGGGTGTCTCTACACTGTCCTGGGTCTACGACTGTCTAATTGCCCTGTGCCCACTCGGCACCCAATCCGTGGAATACATCAGCCTGGTGCCCTGTGCTGCTTGGGTTAGACTCCAGGCCCCCTTTGACCTTTACTATCATGCGCATTTGAAAGGATGCATGGGTGGAATAGTTAACTGTAGGAATAGGGTAATGCTGCAGTAGTCAGGGCATGCAGTATAAGGTAAGTTACACTTCAGTTTAGGCAATGCATTCCATTTGAAGTATTTCATCCAAGCATGTGAACATGCAATTAAAGGAAAATCACAATATAGGACTTAGATTTAATTACTTGCTCACTTACATTTAGCCAAAGCATGAGTGATGCAGAGTTTAGTCAGTGATGTGACTCTCAGAGAGATCGGTAACAGGTACTGAAAGGTAGAGAATGTGTCGTACTGTATGCGGGTGGGAGACTGCTATATAAAGCTAACACGATGAAATAAACCAGCTCTATTAATTTCCACTCTCCCTCAACTCTTAATTTTCCATAACATAACATAAGAATAACAATTCCATGACCTTTTAACCTTTTGACAGGGAGTGCAGCATGTAGCCTGTTTATAATGCCCTTGGCCTGCCATGTTATTGGCTCCTAACACAGGCAGAGGATACACAGCTGAATGAAGGTTCTGGCCTGGCCACTCAGCATGTGGCAGCCACTCCCCTACTTGGTGAATGGGTCTTCACACACCAGTGCCATCTTTAACTTCTTCCATTTGCCATGACTCAGCACATTCACCCCGCTGTTATTTTTTCCACGGTATTTAAAAGAGGGATCTATTTTGGAACGGGCCTTCAGTATACGCGGCTCGATGTCTCTTATTCTCTGCCGTTTCGTGACAGCGGCCGTCGGAGCCGCTAGTTCGGCTCATAAATCAGAAGAGCGCCACCGACCTGATAGCTCTACAGATGCGACTGCACCGTAGGCTGAGGAGCAGCCAAGTCGTTCTTCATTGGAATTCCGTTTGGAACAATCAAAAGCGTTCCTATCATCTCTCCCTTAAGCAGGGTGGAGCCTTCGTCCCACACAGTCCACCGAGTGCAGGGTGGGAATAGCCGCAGCTGTGTTTATAGACAGCTTATGGAAATGTGTGAACTCAGGAGATATCTGAAATCTCTGTCTCATTGTACAAACGGATGATGGGAGGTAGAGCTGCCGTGGAAAGGGACATGTGATAGTGGTGGGAAAGGTCTTAAATGACTCTTGGAGCTTTCGTGAGAAGGTCCATGGTGGTTCTATGGCAAAATATGTGTGACGGTTGTTGAGATGCTTTCACGTGTTTGGTTCACCTGAAGTCACACATAAGGATTGTTTTATAATCTAAAAGTGTGGCAGAAAAACATATCCTGGAATTAGTTGCCAGTTTCATGGATCTGTTAACATTTTTGTAGTAATGATGGGCAGGTTCTCAGGTTGTTGGTTAAAATATGTCTTATGATCCTGGCTGAACTGTTATACAAATAATATACCAAACCAACCACAAATAATTATTCCCTCTGCCACACAAATGCTGAGAAAACTTCCCTCACGTCGATCAGCTTTTTCAGAAGACTTAATTAGTTTTCATCTCTTTCTGGTTTTTGCTGGAATGGGGCTCTGAATCATTCTTTGTATTAAAATTAGAGGTGACAGAAAGTCCCAATAATCCTAGAAATGCAACATGACTGTGTGTATCCACACATGAGTGTGTGTCTCTGCGTGTGAATCAACATCATCTAATACTCACTGCAGTCCATCAGTATTAAATAAAAAACACCCCTTTTTTTCTTGTATTTTGAACCAGTTTTTCCTCAAGTAGTTAAACCAGAATAATAGGGGTAAGCTATGACAGCTGCCTTAGCCTGTCAGAATAATTTACACCTTATACAATTAATAACAAGAAAGACTTTCAAATTCTGTTTTCAACAATCAACACCGTTTGTGTTTTGTTTAAGGTAACCGGTGAAAATGCAAATATAAATTTATGCTAGTAAAAGTGCTAGTAATGTCCTCTTCCATAACAAAATGCTATGTTTTCAGTGTTAGTTTCTTAATTTGATATATTAAACATAAAATTGTTATTCTTGAAAACAGCATCTATTTCTCAGTGCAATTTGCCAAGCGAAAGAAGGTATTTTATCACGAGACCTTGCTTCTTCCTGGCTACCTCACGTGTTCTGTCTGAGTTTGGGTGGTCTGTAATGTCAAGCTGGAAAATTGTACTAAAAAACATGTTTAGGAATTGAGGGCAGTCACCAGATGTAGGAGTTTCAGATTCAAGTAAGTATTATCTTAAAATATGTGAGCATATTTATTATTATTATTATTATTAATTATTATTATTATTGCCAGTTCTTGAGCATCAAAGACAGTGGGCTGAACTGGACCCATTAAATATACAGATTGTGCCACCACACGTTGTATGGATTTCTTTTTAAAAGTAACCATTAAATGTATTCCGAAGTCTGATTGTGTGTAAGAAGCAGGCCTGTGAAAGCCTGGAGATGGCTTCACTGTAATATACATGTGAACCACGCTTTGTCCCTGGCGGAAGGGGCACACCGAAAGGGGGGCTGGCACGCTGCCACGGAGCCATATGTTGTGCTCTGCTCACTAAAGAACAGAATTAACATTTTTAAAACTATCTGGTAAAATGACTCCTCTTCATTTGTTTGACATGAGCGAGGGAGTGAGCATGAGTCAGTGCAGAATGCCTCTCCCTGCCCCAAAGGCAGAAGGGCCTGTGTTTCAGAACAATAATGTTCATGCTGTGAAGCCATGATATAAGAAAAGATGAGGGAGGGAGACGAGAGACACGTAAGAGGAAACCTCAGGAGGAAATAGCAACGCTGTTTGACTGGATTCACAGGCGCCAGATTGTTTAGTTTGTCTTTCACATCTGAAGTACATTATTCTTAGGTTCTCTGTTGCTTCAGTGAATAACCCAGGAACATGCAGTAATGAAAAACCCCAGATGAGCACTTCTATATCGACTTTCGGCCAGTTCCCGGAATGATTTAATTTTCAACAAAACGGCTAAAGAGAGAAAGAGGTCGCGATTTTTACAAATAAACTCTGCAGAAAATATCCCACATAACATCTCAGCTTTCACCACAATTAAACTTATCCAGCAATGAACTGGCTAGCACACTTTAGATATGATTTAGCTTTTATGTGTCAAACTTCATTCGTATGGTTACAGCAAAGAGAAAAAAGCTCTCAGCAAGAGTTAAGCATTACACATGGAAAGTGGCTCTCAGTACTACCCTAAGAAAGTTATCAATCATTGTTATTTCCAAGCATGTTGTGCTTTCATTGTACATTTATTTTCATAATATTTTAAAGTCTACTGCTTCAAGAACAATTTATTTTATTTTAATAGAAAGAACAACACTGTTTTTTCCTCAAATGTAATTTTGAGGTAACCCTCTCTCTTCTAAATAACATGTCCTGCTTTGGACTATGGGGATTCCTCCAGTTACCTATATTTACTGTAAAGATTCAAACTAATAATTTTGTCCAAGTCTCATAATTTTGCCTGCTTACTGATGTTGTACCTGTCAGTGCGATCTGTATTTTGTTTTTTTTTAAGGAACTGCATTCATGCTTTTTGTGCTGGCCCAAAAGCCAGGATTTCCTCAGTGAACAATCACTGGCATGTTATTAGACCGTAGATGCGGGGGAAGTTCCCGTGGCCAGTATGCATTATTTTGGCTATAATCGGTTCTCACCTCTGACTTTTGTGGGCCTGTCTCCTCAAAGTGTCTGTTTAGCTGTATAATGGTATTTCACGTCACCTATTCTCACACCTGCCATGGACTCAGAACAGATCAGACAGCCAAGTGTGCATCCTGTTGGGGGGATAAAGGAATTTTTAACTATCAATTTTGGTCTTTGAACTCTTTATTTTCATTGTCAACTCTTCTTGTTTTTTACTGAGCCATGTTTCAGAGTCGCTAATCTCCCTGCCTCTCAAACAGCGAGGACTAACAATGCCGCCTGAGGCACAGAGCAATTGGGTGTGAAGCCCGAAGCCATTTAAATAACACAGATGATTGGAGAAGAAGCAGTGTTTTGGAGCTGCTGGTAACAGCTACAGTGTGGTGCATGAAGCATATTATTTATTAATTACATTCCTGCTTCACGGTCCATATATATCACTAACAAATAACTTTCGGCCTAGGGCATTTCCAAAACAACACAGGGTGTAAGGTTGGGGTACACCCTCGATTGGATTCCGTTCCATTGCAGGGAACATATACGCTGGACTAATTAGAATTACCAGTGAACCCCGGTAACATTGGGAGTGCGATCAAACTTCACAGAGAGAGCAGAGGTAAGAGTCAAAGTGCTTATGACTCAGCCACCATGGCACTCTAATATCGGAGGCTGTTTGCAACAAGTATAAAAACGAAAAGCTATGCAATAAAGTTTACATTATCAGAGTTGCCGACTCTCGCGCATCTGGCGTGACACTCACTCTTTTAGACTCTCACGCTTCTGCAAGAAATCTTACGGCAAATCTGTTTTATTCCAGTATAAACCTATAATTAAATACATCAGAAACCTTGGGGCAGTTTGTGCACCCTACAGTATACATATGTGTACTCTTCCATACATGTAGATGCGTGTGCAAACTTGTCTCGAATTGAAAATCTCACGCCAGTCAGGTGACCAAATTGACGACCCTGCATTGTCAGCATTAAAAAGCAGCAGGTGTCCTTCCTTTGTTGGTTTGTCGTACACAAGGAGATATATTACAAACAGGGTGAGCAATAGACCCTTTGATTAAGCTGCATTAGATATAATATTCCTGACTGGCTGGTGATATTTTTATAGTCACTGCAACTACAACTATCATGCAGGCTTTGAGTATGTGTATATGGTGCCAGAGCACCCAAGATCAAAGGTCAAAGATCAACATAGTAATTGCATAAGCTAACATGTGTTATGGATACTTGCATGGTGAGATCAGCTGACCCCCACTTAGTTGTGACTTGGATTCAGCTCATAGGGAGGATGCCAGATGAGCTTGGACGACCCACGATGAGTAGTCTGGATTTTGCTGACAGTGTCTGGCTGGATCTTCCAAATGAGATTAATTCAACCCACACCTCCAGACATATTTCTCCAACCTGCTAAGTGAAGCCAGTGGCATTGAGGCAGTAAGGACCCTATTGAAGACCTCAGTCATTTCAGCGACTGCAAAAATTATTGGCCAAGATGAAGTCAGTGCCTGTCTTGATGGTAACCCTAGGACCTGCTGGTGAACACTGATGATAAGTAAAGCTGTTAAGCTGAAGAAGGAGGAAATGCTTACACAAGGCTTTCCAGAGAGTGCTCAAAGGCATTGACAGGCCTGAATGGTTTCAGTGTAGGTGGCTGTAGAGGCAAAACTTGTGCATGGGAGGAGTTTGGAGAGAGACTTGACTGGCCATCAAAGATCTTTTGAAAAATCGTTTGACGCCTCAGGAGGGGGACCTTGTTCAGGACACGTTCAGCAGGATTGGGGAAGTGCTGACCAACCCTGAGGTTACTGCTGAGTGCTGTAAGGAATGGTTTGAGGAACTCCTTAACCCAGTGCGTATACCCACTCGCCAGGGGACAATCAGAAGTGGAAAAATAAGCAGCAGGGCAAAAATTCAAAATCATTTAGAATGTATCTGGGCCTTTTACAAGGGTACATCTTTACTCCACTCTAGTTTATGACTTTCATGGATAGGGTATTAAGGTGCTTACATACACTATATGGACATAAGTATTGGGACACCTACAGGAATTTTATAATATCCCATTATAAATTCATAGACATCAATATGGAGTTGGTCCTGTCTTTGCAGCTATAATACCTACCACTCTTCTGGGAAGGCGTTGCACAAGTTTATGGAGTGCATCTGTGGGAATGTTTGCCTATTCATCCAGAAGAGCATTTGTGAGGCCAGGCACTGAAGCCGGATATGATGGCCTGGTTCGTAATCTCTGTTCTAGTTCAAAGGTGTTCGATGGGGTTGAGGTTAAGGCTCTGTGCAGGCCAGTCACGTTCTTCCACACCAAACTCACCCCACCATGTCTTTATGGACCTTGTTTTGTGCACTGGGGCACAGTCATGCTGGACCAGAAATGGGCCTTCCTTAAACTGTTCCGAAAAGTTGGAAGCATAGAGTTGCCCAAAATATCTCAGTATGTTGAAGCATTAAGAGTTCCCTTCCCTGGAACTAAGGGCCCTCACCCAGCCCCTGAAAAACAACCTCATACCAGTATCCCTCCTCCATCAAACTTTGCAGTTGGCAATCAGTCAGGTAATCTGCCAAACCCAGACTTGTCCATCAGACAGCCAGACAGAGAAGTGTGATTTGTTACTTGATAGAAAATTTCAACTGCTCCAGAGTCCAGTGGTGGTGTGCTTTACACCACTCCATCCAACGTTTGGCACTGCGTTTCGTGATGTGAGATTTGCATGCAGCTGCTCAACCATGGAAACCCATTCCATAAAGCTCCCAACACACAGTTTTTGTGCTGGGGTTAATGTCAGAGGAAGTTTGGAACACTGCATGTTACTGAATCAAAAGGGTGTTGATTATTTTTTTTATGCACTGAGGCTATGGTCCTCCCTAAAAAAGGACATTGTTTCATTCAGATGAGGGAGGAGAGTTTGCCTAAGTGAAAAAGTTTAAATACCTCAAGTGAATGATTCAGATCCCTTGGCATGCAGAATTATATCACTGCCTAGTCCTTGTGTAAGACCCTTAACTCTAGGGATGTTGGAAAAATGGCTGACCATCCTATGTATCTCTTAGTAGGGCAAAATAGGATAAGTAAAAAAACCAAACAATTGCTATGTAGCTGTAATTGTATTTGTACACTCGTCCAGATGAAGTGTCATTATTCTCAAATCTGTCAGTGGATGCAATTTTGCAGGAGAAGCAACATGATGATTCTGACATTATGACAAGTCAAACTTGCAGTGATACAAAAGTGAAATTCTGGCTTGCAGCAATATTAAAGCGAGCATACACTGAAGCCATTGTTCTGGCTACAGCCCAGGCTACCCCATGCAAAAGTCCATCCTTCCGTATATAGATTTTTATACACTAGTGGTTTCATTTTTCGATTGGCCTACTAGTATTATAGGTAAATGCTCTAATTTCTTGTACCTCAAGGTAAGGGCTTCCAACATTTTGAGGCTCACAGATTGGGTTACATCGTACAAAATTGTCACGGATCGGTAAAACAGCCAGCGCGCTGGAGGAAAGGTCTGTGATGTGTTTCTTAAGTTTATCTGTTTCCATTTCTTTTTCAAATGTGAACAGATTGCACATACAGTAAGAGGATTGTAAAAAAAAAAAGGTAAAAAAAATTAAAATAATAAAAAAACACTTTATTTTTGAAAATTAACCCTTCTGCAAAACCCCCAGTGTTCCACTGCCCTGTGAATACTGGCCCTGGACTCTACCTTAAGGTTTAGTACAGCAGATGGCTGAGTATCCCATAACACTTAATTGTATCTAATTAGCTAACTAAAGATTCTATACCATGGATTTTCTGTACTGTTCTATTGCATCAGCAGTGGGTAAAATGTGTGATGTGTGATGTGTATATAGCCTACTGATGATAATTCTGGTTATTGATATGATCATTACTATGATATAATTTAATTTCCATGTAGTGCTCTCCTAGGTAGATTTATTATTAAAAAACGGTTTCTATATGCAAAAAATTAAACCTTTTTAAACCTACTTTTACTTGCAAAGTAAGGTAAAGTAAGATAAAATTCATGGTTTGGTACAATCTTCAGTTTTGGTTAGACATTTTGGTGCAATTTTGGTCCTGACATCATGTCATGATATCATGACAATGATAATGAACCCATCCTCTCTACTACCCAGTATGGTCGCAGATCTGTAGAGATCAATATCCTTATAGGTGATTTTTTTTCTTTCTGACTTGCAGGGGTGGTTTCTGCCTGGCTCCATTTGTACGCACACGTGGGTGATGTCGTCTCAGATGAGTTAGCACATTGATTTCCAGCAACAAAATCGAGTTTGGTTTAACAGCCAACAGACTTCCTTGGTCTCTCTCAAAGTGCTGGTCCAGTCCAATTTAATCGGAAACCGAAATGTTCCTAAACTGCGACTGTGACTATTACCAGCATTATCCATAACCAAGTAACAGCCACAATTAGTATAATGTTTTCCGTGTTGAACATATAATTGTGAATTTGTTGTGTCTGTGACAATAAATATGTACATTCATTGTGAGCACTGAACTGAAAAAAAATAGCGAACGCTACATGACGACTGTGTGTATGATTACAGCTGTAACACATTAATATAATCTGACACACACACACACAGACATATATAGTGATGTATATGCATATATTTGATATATATATATATATATAATCCAGGATCCATCCATCTTCCATTTACTTGTTCAGGACTGGATAACAGGGTTGGCCTGGAACAGAGTATAGTGCAGTATAGGGCACCAGGCAGGGAACCGACCTGGATGAGATACGAATTGATCATAGGCCACACACTCGCAATCTCATGGTGTGGAACACCTCATGCCCCATCTGTTCCGGGATCACCTCAGCTAGCACTCCAACCACGGACCAGTACAGTCTTCATCTGTGATCCCTTATCTGGCCTGGTGCATATCCTGAAGGTTCTCATTTTCGTACATTCGTTTTTGATTAGAACATTTTGATTTTAATCGTTTTGTTTAGAACATCATTCTTATTTGGTGTATGTAAAATATTGTATATCTCCCGTATCAGTGCCAGGCCACTTCTACCTGCCCATTCGCTGGAAGCTCAGCCTGGCTGCACTCACGCTTAGCTGGCTCCTTGACGACCGGGGGCTGGTAATATACAATCTGCCTCACCTCTACAGCGCTTTATACAAAAGCATCTGGAAAATAAATAAACGTATATTTGTAGAAGGTGGCAGTTCACTTGAATAGAATGAATGACTGGAAGGACCCTGGAGTAGCCACGGGAGACCCAAGAGGCCCAAACTCCACATATAGATCTGTAAAAACAACAATATCAATAGTGATGTCTACTCATTTCACAGGAATATATTACATATCCTGGAACAGCAATAGCACATGTAGGGTTATGTGGAAAAAATAAAAACAACTGCAAATTTTTCCCAAACTACCTTTTAAAAGCCTTTATTTTTCACTTGCCAAAAACACTGGCAATCCAGGACTGCAATTTCAGTAGATCTCATTATACACTTTTCACAATTATTTAAAGAAAATATATTTCAAACCAAAATAATAATAAAATAATAATAATAATAATAATAACAGCAATAACAATAATAAATCACACAATGTGGCGACAGGGCGACCTATAATTTTGCCCTTTTGTTTGAACTGTTGAGAGAGCAGTCACACCTGATGAGCACTATGTACACTGGATATCAAGCATTTACATTATTTTAGTTACACAAAATAACCTATTGTCCACGTACCTGATATCACTCTGCTACAAAATTTAAAAATCAATTTTCCAGTAAATAACCAGCATTTTTATAATAATAGATAGTAATCCCAAATCCAATAAAAAAAATCATATCACTAAATAAACCACTGAGATAGTTCTCCAGACTCCAAAGTTTTGTTTTAGAAAACCTAAAAGGCACTTAATGATGAAAAGGCTGTTTTTAACACGTCAGTGTGTTGCTATACATTCATTTGACTTCATTAATCTGAAACAAAATCATAAATATCATGCATATGTTTGTAAAAAAAAGTATATACAATGTCTGTTTCAGTTATTTTACTCTAATTTGATTTAAAAATCCCATTTATAAATGGTTATAAATACATTATTAAAGTTCAGTAGCTGTACTTTTTTAGCCTTGATACAAACTTTTTGTTGAGTCAGAAGAGTGATTCTTTACTAATGACAAACCTTTTAAATGTCCAGTGCTGTGAAATGATGACTCATATTTTCCAGTTATATCTATAAAAGCAGATGACTTCAAGTATTCAGTAAAGGAGTTTAATCTGGCAAATGGAAAGTTTTGTTTATAGATTAAATCTGAATTTTGTACTGAACACCACTGTACATTTCTGAAATAGCTGAGAAATGAAAATTACGTACCGTAAATACTTACTGTTTGTGAGCAATAATCAATCGTTAAAATTCCATTGTGTCAAATAATTACACAATTTTGGTCAACATACATAAATACACTTCAGTCATAAGTACTTTGAATACCTGCAATAGCCAAAGTAATCATTCTTGACAGGAAGTATTTTAAGTTTCAAGTATACTCAAACCTTTGTTATTTTGATTTCAGTATGTCATGAGCCATGAGTCCTCAATGCACTCTCCTGACAGTTGGATGACACATTATTATACTGACCAGGTGCTTGAGTCAAAACACTAAAGAATCCGTTGTTACAAGATCACTTGGCAATATGTTGATTATTTCATTCAGGCAGCAGTGCAGGAAGCCAGAGGAACAGTAACACCTAAGAGCAGATTCCAACTTTACACCTTTTGTAAAATGGCATATCGCACTTTTTCTTTACATTTTGTAGTAAAAAAGAGTAGAAAAAAATAAATAATTTTAGTGCTTGCAGAAGCAGAATTCTAGAAATACATTTCCAGAATTTCTTTGTACACAATTTTTTTCGCAACTTTTAAATCAACATTGACGTGTCAGTGAGGACACAACCCATCGGTTATTTATAAAACAAAAGTGAGGGGCAACCTGAAATATAAACAGTTTGACCACAAAAGCAGTACCTGCAGCCCCCTTTTTTATTTAATATACATAATAAACATAACACCTCTGATTTAGCATGTCAATATGGAATGGGTTAGTTTTGAAAGTTGAGTTTGTAATTAAAGAAAAATAAAATATCTAAACAGGGCAACAGAACCGTTCCGTGTAAAAATGTAAGCTAGACGTCTCATGATGAAGAGGGTGGTGATGAAGCACTAGGCTAGTTCTGGTGCCTCTTCATGTGGAGGGCCAGGTGGTCGGACCTGGAGAAGCTGCGACTGCACACGGCGCACTGGAAGGGCTTGGCCCCCGTGTGCTTCCTGAAGTGTCTCGTCAGCTCGTCGGAGCGGGCGAAGCGCCAGTCACAACCCTCCCACGAGCACTTGTACGGCTTCTCCCCTAAAACGACACGGATTTACACAAACATGAAGCCGGACCAGTTGTGCCTATTGTGCCTGCGACAATGCAAACAAAAGCCGGCCCCTCCTTGCTGTGGCCGGGCACATAAACAGCCCTGTGAAAACGTCAGAAATCCAGCAAAAACCGAAAGGGCTTTCAAGCTGAGTAACACTCAGAAGTTTTTGCCAAACGTATTCATACAATGTGCGTTGCATTTACTGTGCCAGAAACTGACATAAAAAGTACTTGAAAGAGCATGTGTGTTCAATATAAAGGTAAAGTGTTATAAAGACATTTTGTAACCCAAATAAAGATGGAATACAATCAATAATATACATGTGGCAGGAAAAGAATCACTTTTTCACACAGCATTATACCATCACATACTTTTGGAGCAAATTAAAGTGCACAAGGCCTGACAACATCGAATGTGCATGAGGTAATTTAAGGCTTAGAACAGTAAAGCAAGATTTAACTGTCCTGTAGGCCACTGACTTTTGAAAATGCAGTTTCTGGAATACAGAGGACAAAAGAGCAGCTCTCCGATGGGATTTGTGGCAGGACACAGGTAAACACCAAACAAAAAGACATGCATTAACCTGTTTGAACTACCAAGGGTATACAGACTTTGCCCTGAGCACTTTCCACTGCAAAGGACAGCAAGAATTGTCTCCATCATAGGTGATTATCAGGCTATTATAAAGATCATTTGAGAACGGTTAAGTCCCTTCTTTAGATAATTCAGATAATAACTACAAACGTACAAGCTGCATGGCTGCCCGGTGTATTTGTACTGAATGACATGCAATGAAGAGGCCCATTGGCAGTAGGTGAAAGAGGCAGGGGAGCCAATGACATATTTCCTAACATTCAATTATGTAAACATTTATGGTAGATCAAAGAAATGCCAACAATGCATAGCGCGTCCACTGGGATCCCTTATCTATCGATCTATGATTTAATTATATGCTTAAAAAAGGCAGTGATTTCCCCTGAAACAAACTATTTCCACTACAAATGCTAGGAATCAGTCATATTTTTGTACAATTACACATCCATACAACAAGCAGCCAAGTAAAACAGAAACACGTCAGTGATGAATCCACCCATCCATGCTTCCAATTCATCCAAGATGCAGAACTGTCCCAATTCTGAATGTACAAACTCAGACTAAACATCAAATGAATCTGATAGTAATGCCTACATGAGAACAGGCCGTTTAGTCACTCCATATTGTGCTCTGAACCCAGAGTTTCCTCCAGAATGCATATGTAGCTCATGCCACGGATACTAAAACATTAAAATTTTAACCTTTAATAACCCACTCTGGCATGTGCTGCGATGTGCTGGACTACGTAGACCTCTACTAAATTAGGAAAATGAAGCACTTTACAAGCAGGTTGAAGCCACTACCACATTATAAGAACTCAACCTACAAACCCTAATTTAAGAGCAAGGTAACTTGGAAATATAAAGAAAAGAGAGAGAAGAGATTCTGCCCAGACCACCTGGTTTTTTATTTATTTATTTATTTTTTTTTTTATAAAAGCCCAATTTATGTGTTTTCTTGTTTATTTATTTAGTTATTTATTTTAAACTTGGAATTTTCTCCCGGGATGCTGTGTGGGATAGTGTTCAGGCAGCATGCTGAATGAATGTGACCATATGCCAAAAGCACATTTCTCCCTAGCAACACTGCAGAGACCTGCCAAGTCCGGAGGCCAGCACCTTTAGCAGGCCTCTGCTAACACTGGCCATTCCTCTTCTTACCTGTGTGAGTCCGCAAGTGGGCCTTCAGATGAGACGACTTGGTATACACTTTTTTACATCCTGCAAGGGGAAAAATTTTTATTAGACCTGAATGTGTGGTGCTACCTTAAATGTATAATACTGTAATATTAAATAATATTAAATATATGTATATATGTATTATATATGTATAATATTAAAAAGGTTAACTGTACTCCACAGAAATATGGTAATGTTTACAGTACTGCTTTAATGGGAACCTATTAAAAACCACTTTATCTTTTCCAAATGTGCGTCAGAAATGCGCACCCCGCCGACACCCACTTGTGTTTGTTTGTTTGATCTCCCCACTGCTGAGGGATTAAGTGTAAATTCAGAGGCTGTTTTCTATTAATTGTTCAGTGGCGGTAAACAACGCGGCGGCTCCAAGCGAGCTCTACATGGAAAAGCTGACTCGGCAAATCCGCGGCAGGAAGAGGCGGCCCTCTCGGCGCGACGCGGACCCGGGGCGCCCGGGATGGGTACCTGGGAAGTCGCAGTGGTGTATCCTCCGTTTCTCCAGGTCGGGGTTCGTCCGGCGGTTGTACTTGACAGGCATGGGCTGTACGGGGACATGTAGGGGCACTGGCAGGCTGGGACTATGGACACTCAGCCTGGAGGCAATGCTGGCAGCGTAGGATGGAGGAGGTGTTAGATTCTGTAGGACTTCTTTTTGCCTGTTTGGGCTCCCGGGCTCGGAGCTGGGTGGCGAGGGGGGGAGATAGGCGGCTTTATGGCGCTGCTGGACAAAGCTGGGGGGCAGCGAATAGGCCACATTATGCATGCTACTGAAGGGCTTAACTCCAGTCTGTTGGTCGACAAAATGCATGCCGGTGCTGTTGGAGAGCGGTGAGGTTATGGGGAGACCGCTGTGCGGGTCTACGCCGGCCAGCTCTCCTTGGAGGGACACGTCCATCTCAGAGTTCAGGAGCTGAAACAAGGAGCCATCCTGAGCCATGTCGGCCGAGGGCATTTCCTGCTTGATGAAGACGCCAGGCCCGCCGGACGGGCTGAAGGTGCTGGTGAACTCCGGGAGGCTGGCCGGCGTGCTGCTATGGGAACAGCTGGGATGCAGGAAGGTCTGCATCGGCTCGGCCTTGATGTGCGGCGTGCCTGACCTCGGCGGTCTGCACAGACCGGCCCGCAGGTAGGTCAGGTCGGGGAGGAAGACATTCATGTTGATGCTGTACGGGGAGCCCTCTTCGGGAAAGTACGGGTCCACCATGGAAACGCCATCCCGTCTCCCTTTATTGGCATCTTGCAGAATCGAGGGATCGTGTGTCAGGTATTTGTCCATCTCTAATTTGGCCTGAGGAAGGAGAACAGTGAGGTGTAACATGTCCATGCTAATACAAAATATAATTTAATAAATAATAATTAATAATTGCATGCAATGTTAATCCTGCCGCTCATCAGGCCTGACCTGGGAGAGATGGACCTCCTAAATACTGAATTAAGACTGGTGCTACCCTCCCGCCCTCATGAGCGACAGACGCATTCAGCCGCAGCCTTTGCCCGAATCCAAATGAATGTTAAACCCTGTAACCGTAGAGAAGCCCGTGAAGAGCCATCACTGGGATCCGCTTAAAGCTTAAGCGGGTGGCTGACGGTCGACAGCACAGTCACCGGTAAAATATTTATCGAGTGCTCCTCAATGACTTTATGCTACATTCCCCCTTCTAGTGCTAAGAGAAAAAAAAATACGTGACCATAGCCATTCCTAACACAGAATCTGCGGACAAATGGAGCATACACTGGGAATCGTGCAATAATTTTCCTATCCCCCTTTTTGTACACCAGCGAAGTGGTCTTTTAAGTAGCGCGACTGTAGTGTGTGTGTGTATATATATATATATATGTGTGTGTGCGCGCAAACACAATCGTGAAGGACAGGTCCCCTGCATCCCGATCCAGAAGTATCGCTTTCCCGAATTTCCCCACGGACGTCAGCGGTGCTGAGAAGTTTAATCTCAGTGCAGGAATAACATGCGTGGGCGGGGCGCTCTCCCAGTGCCGTCCGCAGAGCGCTCGCCGCGCCCGGAGCCCCGAGCTCACCAGCCCCGCCGGCGCTTACCTTAGTTTCACTCGCGAAAATACAGGCACACACAGCTGGGATTATAAATCCCACCCATTTTTGATATCCCCCCCTTTCGCATTAACTGGGAAAATTATCACTTTGCGGTATATTATAAAATATACAATACACCTTTTCCTTTGCGCAAAAAAAACACCCACGCGAAACATTCACTAAGGTCATCATTATTCTCCAAATGAATGCACTTTGTATTCTGGTATTCTGCAGCTGAATTCCATGCTTACAATATATATATATATATATATATATATATATGGTGTGCGTTTATGTAAAAAGGAGGATTTACCTGAGTGTAGTTACTTTGTAGACTCCTTGCCCTGACTACATTCTTTGTATCCACAGTAAACTGCTGGAGATCGTCCTCCTGGACACCTCCAGGTTGCGCTGGTTTGAGGAGCGTGTAAAAGGCGTCCTCCTCCCCCGGAGCCAGCCCAGCACTGATCGCTAACATCGTCAGCGTAAAGCCTGCTCCCAGAAGCTCGGTCGCATACGGCTCGGCCAGGCGCTCGCCGTATTTTAAGAGAAAGCTCTGCCCCGCGTGAGAGAGCCGAAGTGACGGCGGCTGCGGCGCGCCTCCTCAGCCTGTCTTAGGACACAATCTAAGGATTTACGCACTGCTTGGGGCTTTTGGGCTCCATGGACGGGGGCGGGGCGCCGCTCGCTGGATTGACAAAAGGCTTCGCCTATGGTGTCTGACAAACCTCCGAGCGGTTAAGATTCCTCTGCCAGATAGAAACTACGGCTCCAAAAGTTACATTTCCAGAAAGACCTGTGCTCCGCCACAATTACAGCCAGTAATGATAGCCCTCATTAAAAGTGTTTAAGGGATTTGGGGTAAAACTCCCTTTTGTGTGTGTACGTTTTGCGTGCAAAAACAAACACGATTTGTAAAATATTCTCTTTTTTTAACATACCGAGAAAAGCTTTGTAAAACTGACTAAAAATACTTTAAGGTATTTAACTCAAAAACGGCAGCTGGTTCTGACAACGTCAAAACGAAACTGACTGTTAAAAGCATGCATTTTAATCCCTACCCCATAATATTTAGCGATGAGCAGCAATACTATCTAATTGAAACAAGGAGAAAGCACACAGTGTGTTCCTAACATCTGACCAGGATTTCTAAAATAATAATGGCAAGGTACTTAAAGAGAGTCATACTGGGCAACGGCTTCTGGGACGCATCCCTGCATCTGTGGGTGTACAACAATGATTCTTAATGCTGGGCACCGAAACACTGACTGTCCCATTTAGGTTGGAAAACCCCGGCAATTTCATCATCCGCCTATTTCATGTATGCCGTACGTTGTCAAACTACTCCGTAGGCATCGTTTTGGAGTCGTCTGCGAAAGTAGGGCAGTTAATGAATGAGTTTTTTTCTGAATTTCCGAAAAAAAAATCAAGATATCAAACAGATATGTAAAGCTGTCAAGGAGTGGTACAGGACCCGCGAAGAGCAAGCAGATAACAATCCTCAGCACCTGTCACTACGGCAATATATTCGCTCTCTATGGGTTTTACACTAGGGGAATTCTTTTTTTAATACTAAATGATTAATACTATCCATGACCTTGACAAAAATAAACTGTTAGAAAACGGATGGATGACGATTGGATGATTTATATTAAAATATTATAAATTCCAAATATTGTACACCCGCGATACACGTGGGAAGGCGTTCCTGGGACCGTATCGGATAATGGAGCGGTTAAGCGCAGCGCGTTTTGTGTTTATTGTCAGTGGAGCGGGAGCATCCTGTTGTGTAAAATCAGATGATGCCTCTTCAGCGGATCGAGTCCCGGCGCTGGGTCATTTAATATTTCTATTTATCGCCCTCCCGCCATATGTGCTGGCGCGTAAGTCAACTGAACTGCAGTGCAGCTGTCCGTGTGGAGCGCATACTTTATGCCAGCATGCCGCTGGAAGTTGTTGAAGTCGGCAAAGACGATGCCAGTGGGGAACATTCAGTGAATGTTTAGATGGAAATAGCCCTATGTATTATGGAATAAAGACGAGTAAAGGCAAATACACTATGTCTCCTTTTATAAAATCACGGACTATTACTGTAGGTGAATAAATACGTGTACAAGTGGAAAACGTTTTGTATAAACATTGTATTTTCACCTGCTTGCAGATATTTACTATTGACAGTGACCGTATATGGCAGGTTCTTCAGTAGCCCATTAGCATTTTCGTTTAAACCATGTTTTATAGACTTGCCACATTTTATGACAGATATTTTACATCAGGAAAACGTTAAATAGCATAACACGGGATATTCAGACATGGGCACAATTAGCAACAATGGAAGGCTGCATATTTTCAAAGCAGGAGAATCAAAGAGTGATGCAAGAGAGAGCAAGCGGCGAGCGGCAGCCCGTGGTGCTGTCCTAAGACGGCTTACCTCCGGAACCGGGCTTGCGGGCTGCACGTGTGCTTTGACCAGCTCCACCCAGTGTTGCACATCTTTTCAAGCGCAGCCTTCCTGATTCACGCCTTGACAAGTCTTTTGTTGAATGTATAGTTCTATAACACTGACATGCGTCAGATTCCGTGAGTCAAAAGCTGGGCTTCGTTGTCATGATGCAAACATACTCACTTCTAAAGGCAATAAATGAACAATTATAATTAAACATATGTCATAGTAACACTATGTACCTCTCTCCCTCATATGGCTCCTCCAGACTTTTTGTTTGAGCACATTTCTCCAAACCTGAATTGCGGCGTATGCATATCCCAATGAAGGTGCTACTTTAATAGTGCCGATTTCCTGCCGCGCAATTTCCTACAGCACCAAACAGGTCCGAAGGAAGCAGTGAGGCAGCCACAGGCTGAGGCGAGCCGGACCCATTCCCTCACTGGGGCACGCTTGGTGCATAACACCAGGCTGAGGTCTTTTCCGTGAGGCTACAGAATGACAGAAACCAGTTAAGAGCAATATTATAAATTAATGATGTAGTATATGACTGAATTGCGCATTTGTAAGAACACGCATGGATTTACTGTGGGCAGCTGGTAAACTGCGCTTCACCTCCAGGTCGCCCAAATAAGCAGAGGGTAGAGAGCACCTGGGAAATGTCTGGCTGAGGCTGAGAACACTCGGGAAGTTTGAGATTCATTTTTTTGTGACAATTTTTGTCTTCCTCTTGGTAAAACATATAGGCAGTGATGTTTATTAACCAATATCATAATACACACTTTCAGAAAAAAAAGCTACCAATTTCTACCTTTGCTTGTCACTGGGGCTGTTTGAGTATCATCCCAAAGCAACATTAATGTACCCCCAATGGCACGAAAATGTTTCTCAGTCCATTTCTGTACCTTAAAAGGTACTTTTACCTACAGCTACTGTAGGCTACAGTTGATAGACCCTGGAGGGTACAGCCCCAGTGACAAGCAAAGGTACAAATATAAACATATATATACAGTATAAACATAAAGGTACAAATATAAACCCTTCCTTCTGAGGATGCTGTCGTGTGAGTATCTGGACATTGTTGTGCAGATGTCTTTTAAACCACCCTGTCGGATCTGATACATATCAATTACTATAGAATGTGAATCAGTCAGATTTCATAAATGCAAGTAAAACAACACGGGATCTAATTTGATTTGGGAATCAGCATTATCAGTGGATCTCTCAACCTGTTTTCCAAACACTCCCAAAACTGGCAATGTGAAGAAAATAAAAATGAAAAACGAAAATGAAAATAAAATTCTAATGAATAGTTCATCTCTGGGAATCTGAAAACCGCACGTGAAAGTTTTACATCCATGAAGGAGTCACGGAGATCTGCACAAAGAGAAAGAGCCCTTCCCTTCACCGAAGGCCGGCGCTGTCCATCACGTGCACGCAGCAGGCTGGGTGTGACAGCTATGATAATTTCTACATGCCAATAAACGGCCCCTTATGTATCCTTCAAGTCACAGTATATTCATCCCACCAGTGCCACTTAGGTGGGATGCCTATTTATGTTATATAGGGTCTGCATACAGCCAAACATACACACATGCAGCGAAAAAGATTAAATATAAGAGACAAAGAACGCCCCGAGCGGGCAGTGCACCATTCCTTTGGCATATGCTGTTTCTTTATAAGGCCAAACCTAAATCTCACTGAACCCAGTCAGGCATGAAAATAAATTTAGAAGCAAACATTATATAATATAATATAACATATTCTAATATAAGAAGCTTCATTGTCACTGTGCCATTTTGGCAGCGGAATTTCATTTATATGCAGGGGACGAGCTAGTTTCTAGCCACATTTAGATGTAAGAGAATCTGATGTCCCAATTCCAATAACCGATAAGAAGCTCTTCTATCCAAAATAAGCATTCCTTGTTTAAAAAACATTGATTAAATTCTGGTTTATGCTTATATGTGGCCGTCAGTATCTGACAGAAAATGTAAGCCATTTGTAAGTATGCCATTTACGGCTTTTACACAAAAGCAGAGCATATTTGTTAATGTGTGCTAGTCAGGACAAGATGGACTACGTGTCCTTCTTGGCACATGACCGTCAGCCAGGTGAGAAAAAATAAACACCTTTTCATTCATGTTAATCGAAGGCCTTTCATTTTATGTCCACAAACTCCTGCCCGGCTGTCTGTCGTACTTCTTTTCCCCCAGAAGTTAAAATATCATGGGTGTACATTACGTCTGAATTCACAATACCTAGATATGATATCTTACAATTCAGAACTGGACACAGAGCCATCAATAATTAGTTCTGCAATGTAATAAAAAAAAAGATGTCGCAAGTTATGAATGCGGTTTGTTCCTTGTTTACAATGAGAGGACAGAATGAAAATTGACTGAGCACCGTCTCACATAGAACGATGGTAATCAAATGCTGGTTGGAGAAATACGATATGCTGCTGAGGCAGAGTGCTTGAGGAGTTCAGAGCACGCCATAATGGAAAGACGGGAAAGAGTCATGACCACACAGCCTCCTTTTCCACCCATTTTATGGCTATAAATAAAAAGACCCCCGTTGATTCTGCTTTATCAGCACACCGCTGCACTGTGGCATGCTTTCTTATTCCAGATAAGACCCTAAATACCTTTTGCAGAGCAAGTCTATAAATGTAAATGCTTGGGAAAAGAGATTTGGAAATTGAAGCAATTTGTGGTGTCGTGGACCTGTGGGTGGTTTGGCTGTGCGTTCCTGTTTGATCACCAGCCCACAGGTAACCCAATTAATG
Source organism: Petrocephalus schoutedeni (assembly GCA_026780765.1). Classification (NCBI taxonomy): domain Eukaryota; kingdom Metazoa; phylum Chordata; class Actinopteri; order Osteoglossiformes; family Mormyridae; genus Petrocephalus; species Petrocephalus schoutedeni. The sequence continues at coordinate 15,381,410 of JAODKL010000036.1, read as the reverse complement.
AAACCCACCTGGTCCTGGTGGGAATAATTGGAATTTTTTGTGGGGTTTTATTGGGTTGGCTGGAAAATGTCAGGGGGAGGAGAGAGGAGGTAGAGGAATATGTTCCCTGTGCACAGTGCACGTGTTTGATCTGAAGTTTCCTGTTAGTCTCTTTGAACGTATACTAGTTCAAAGGCCTGCTGGGCCTCCATGTTGGCTCTCTGGTGCTATACTGTTGGAAATACCAGGTTACAGGAACAAGGAAACTTCCTTCAAATAATTTTTCTGATGGAATTACATAGATATCTCAATAGATCATGGAGATGGTTTGTTACACCAGAGAAGGACTAACTGGAATTCAGGGAACCACTGGCATATGGTTTAAATAAGCCTGTAGAAAGAACCCAAATATCAAACGCTATGGATAGATATTTCCTGCAAACAGACAGAAGTACATTTTACAAGTACATTTTAGTGGTATGGTATCAAATTATATTGGACAGATGTTTTTCAAAATAATGTTTTCAGCATGTTTTATTAAAATTATCTCAGAACTGTGATGTTTTAATTTTAAATATTTCTTGTGTTTTAAATAACAGATACAAAATAATAAAAAAAAACACATAAACACACACAAACCTCCTTCAAATAAGTGCGTGAAATAAGCATTTCTGTTTAATCTCCATAGATAGCACGGCACAAGCAATTCCTTAAATAATGTCAGTTGCATCTGTCATTTTTGGCTCACAATCCGGCCCTTATGTGAATGTGAACAATCCTTTCCCCCTTAATATAAACTCTGAGTATGCTCAGCAACTGTGCTGTGGATCTGCAGGAATGTCAGGCATGCGCGCACAGCTACACAGCGCCAGTCTTCTCTGACCTGCGCAAATAAGGTATGCCAAGCAGAGATGGAGCAATCGCCCCCTGCTTCTGCGCAAGACCCATGCGATCACTGGGTCGGCATGCAGCGCCATGCGTCGCACGAGCTGCAATGTCCTTCTGGCATCTCGTTTGTGTTTAATATGCAAACTTTTTGCCAGGGAATAAAGACGTTCCCGCAGCTGAGGCCGGCTATAGAATAAATGCTTTGTGTCAGTGAAAAAATAATTGCAGGTCCATTACATCTTTGCACAAAACTTGAGCAACATAGTCAATGCATTTAAATGCTTTTGATAATAAAAATGGTTTCATGGTGATAAAACTGACCAATCAAAATCAAAGCACTGCTATGATTCACCCAAATGTGTTAAATAAAGCTTGCAAAAGCAAGTTTTACCTACAGTCAAAGCTCCAAGCTTGCATGAAAAAGGTATGCCTTCTTCAGATACTGACAACAACAACACAGAGGTTATGTTTAGCTAATTCTTTATAAACACAGCTATCAATCTTCAGTCCTTCAAATCTTTACATCACAGTTCACCAGCAAACAAACTCACTTATCTGTTTGATTATACCGTCCAACATTTAGTGCATGCAAAGATGGTGATGTTTATTATTTTTTGTTGTTTAATAAGTTTATATTATTGATGTTGTTATTAACATAATTCTCCATGGTGCTCTTCGTTGTTCCACCCTTACAAATGTTAAAAGCTGGGAAAAGACACCAGGCAGTGGTTAATCACTGGCCTATTAGAAGTGGTCATTCAAGTTTGTTAACAAATGTCATAAGTCACAAAGGGAACTGATGTCAGCTTCCACATTTGCGTGCCTGGCTTCACTTAAAAGAACACAAACACACACACGCACTAATTACAGGTATTGCAAAAGTGTTCCTAAGAAACATTCATGTACGGAAGATTTCTTGTAGGCACAAATAATGTTACAGCCAGTTTTAACGATAGGTTGTGAGAAGCCAAAATTCTCTTTTTATAGTAACTTTTAAAAGTTTGTCCTAAGCATGCTTAAGCATGTATCCCCTTGTTGTATGTACTGTACCTTCAGTCTACATGTAGAACTAGTTTGGGGAGATAGTCTGCTTAATATGTTTACTTTGATGCTTGCCTTCTTTTCATTTCTAAGTCAAAGTGTTTGAAGAATTATATTTATTAATGACAATTTAAAATACTAACCGAAGCCCATCGTTCAACACTGGATGAACCCATTTTGTCTTTAAACTGCAGTATTAATTTATGAATATATTTCTAGTACTGCAAATTGCAACAAATTGCTACACACCCATAGTGAATAAAAGCACAGCAACAGAAACTGTGTAAACCGGAAATAATGATTACTGATCAGTTAGTACTGCACAAAAAAAAATCATGTTTCTTCTTTTAAAGGCCCAAATTCATGCATGCATGCATACATGATATACCCATGTCATTAATTCAAACCATGTTTAAGGGTAAGATTAATTGATTGTGACGAGTACTGAATTCAGCAGCCTAAACGAGCACCGTTCGTAAATGAAGCTGCAGGTTTTCTGGGGCCGTTCAAACTCTGAAAGCTCTGCGAAGCGGCTTTCATCCTTTTCTGACAGATTTCACAGATTCTGAAACGGATTCAGGCAGCTCTTTGACGTTGCCGTTCAGGATCATCTGCTTTCATTGCCCTGGAGAAGACAGTTTAATTGTGCGCTGTCACATTCCTAATAACCACTTCACACAATGCTGGCGTCGCACACTCTGTGTTTACGCATAATGATAAAACGCGGAGAAATTCAGCTGAAATGTATTCCAGCCCGTGAGTTACACTGCCTTGGCCTCACCACTCTGTTTTCAGATCCAGTCTGGTGTTGCAATCTTAAAGATTCAGTGCAAATGTCTTGCCCCCCCCCCCAAACTGGAAAATTTCAGACTGAAAAGAACCTGTAGAAATTTATTTTTTTTCCTGTATGAGGAACAGGAGACAGGGCATTCTCGGGGAATGCTGTCTATATTGTCAGCTTCATTGACCACACCTAATAATATTAATAATAAAAATAATAATAAAGATGACGAAGATGATGATGAAATTGAGTGATTATATCACAATGCAACAAATGACTGGCAAACATATATGCTTGTTAAACCATTTTTAAATATATACTTTGTAAATATGTGCAGTTCTTCATTAGTTCAATCAATACAGCACTCAGCTGTACAGAGTACACATAAAATTCACTGGCCGCATGGTTCTGGTTATAATCGGTAATAAAAAAGCAGCAAAAGGACTGTTTCACTGAATATATCTCATAAAAAGCATTTCACTAAAAATAAATTGTGCACAGGCCACAGCACAGGGCCACTGCACAGGCCACAGCACAGGGCCACTGCACAGGGCCACAGCACAGGGCCACTGCACAGGCCACAGCACAGGGCCGCAGCACAGGGCCACTGCACAGACCACAGCACAGGGCCACAGCACAGGGCCACTGCACAGACCACAGCACAGGGCCACAGCACAGGGTCACTGCACAGACCACAGCACAGGGCCACTGCACAGGCCACAGCACAGGGCCAGCTAGAGTGCAGCAGCCCTGGAGCTGGGACATAAGGGCCTTGCTAGAGGGCCTGGCTGAGAAGTGACTATTCTGCCAAGGCTTGAAGCAGCAAGGTCCCGTTCACAGGCACAGCTTGCGGAGCGGCACACAACCCCTTTTAGCTAGTATAAAGCTAAAGAATAATCTTGACACTTTGAAATGTATTTCTGGTCAAATCATTACCTGACAGTCTCCAAGGTTTGCCAAGTATCATGCATCTGGTGTGACACAAACACTTTCAGACCCCCTCCTCCTAGAAATTAAAAGTAGAATTTAATGCATAGTCTTTTTATCTATTAACTTATCAATAACTTACATATATGCGGTAGACTTAAAATTACATTTACTGCAAGAAAATTTTTATTTCATCAGAGAACTTGATTCTTCCTGAATATTTAAGATTAATAGAACCATTCTCCCTATAAGTCAGGCACGTTTTTATGGGCGCTGGTAAAGAGCTTACATAAAAAAGCAGAAATACAGAAGGCCGAAAAGTGAACGTCAACCTGAAAGTCAACAAGTCCGCAACGGTAGTGCCAGACATCTGAAGTCGTTACGATGTGTGATGAATCAGTCTGATCACTAGAGGCGCTACACTTACGGCGTGTATATATATATATATTTTTTTTGTAGCGTACATCAAGTTGGCCGACTGAATTTAAAAGGGTGAATAATAAAAGAAAACATGGCAGAAATTTAAAAGCTAACCTATTAAACACAGAAACACCAAATTGTGTGTTTTTAAATAAAATTACATCGCAATTTTCTACTAAAACAGTTATAGTACAGCTGGGGTATTTTATAGTATATACAGTCGATTGCGGAGTACGAAAACTCCGGAATAACACATTTTGGACAGCAGCTTACACGTGCGTTTCCTTCACAAGTGCTTGTTGCCGTGTATGTACCGGGCAGGCAAATTTATGTAACATTATCTCTAAAAGAGGATCAATTAGTCAGCTGCAGAATGCTTAAGTCAAAAACCTTTGTGAAAAAAACCCGTTCCGGTGGGATTATGAAGATAGTCCGTGAGCATTATCTGAGAGATGACATTTGGTGTGGAAGTGAATTTTGTGTTGAATGCAAACATGATTCAACTGTGCTGCAGAAAGAAGCCTGTATAGAAAGCGACTTGTGTTCGTCCCCTCACTACCTAATTCCAGATACAAACGTAGTATTACATCAGGTATTGCAATCTTCGTGTTTGTGTGTGTGTGCGCGGGCGCGCGCATGAGCTCGATTAGTTCTTTAGATTGAAATGATTACTAAATAACACTTAGTTTATAGCCTGATTAATCTAATATATATGCTAAGTACGTGAACTGATTTCTGCTGTTTACTTTAGATTGATATCCTTGAAGATCCTTTGATCAAGAATGTGATAGTTCTGCAAACGGTTCTGCAAGAGATCAGACATAGAAGTGCCCCCGTCTACAAGAGAATCAAAGACGTCATCCATAATGCGACAAAACATTTCTACGCTTTTACTAATGAACACCACAGGTAATTGCAGCATTCGTATCTTTTTCAACCATCAGTTAACGTTAGTAATGTTATTCTTTGCATAGTAAGTTTCTCATTAGCCTAATATTAGTGTTTTTCTAGATGCATGAAAATCACTTTGAACAGTGATTGCTGGTTTCAGTAGACCTTTTTTCCAGTGTCAGAGTATTCCTAGTTTAATATTCTAATTTATGTACAGAATGGTGACTGCATGGACACTTTTTATGGTCCAGTCCAGCCAGTATTTGCTCTGCCCCTTTTGTGTATGGCAATTGCATTACACTGGGTTAATTCACTGTTATATACATTCTCACATGCATGTGATTTACGACAGTTGGAATATTTGTTTTTTTGTTTACAGGGAAACGTTCATTGAGCGAGAGCAGGGCGAGAGTGCTAATGACAGAAATGACAGAGCGATCCGCACGGCAGCTCAATGGTACAGCGGACACCTGAGAAAGGCCCCAGATGCACAGGACCTGAAAATAATTTTGCTTACGAATGACAAAGCGAACAAGCAGAAGGCAGAGGAGTGTGGTCTGATTGCATATAAATGTAAGGCATGTTTACAAGCATTCCACAATGTATTGCTACTGTCTTTGGCTTCCTTTGGTAGTTCAGAAGGTTTTATTTATTTTTGATGACTACAGGTGAAGAGTATATAAAGAGTTTGACAGCCAATCCTGAGCTGGTGGACCGACTTGCTTTAAGTTCAGATGACAACGTATGTATCCGGGCTATCAGTATGATGTTCAGGTTCTGATAGTAGTAAGTCTCTCACTCACTGCTGTATATATTTTTAAAATACTTTTACTTTTCCACAGAATGAAATCACAACCAGTAAGGTTCTCTTCCCGGAGCATCTTCCCCTTTCCCGCATCCAGACGGGGATCAAGAGCGGCACATTCCTCCAAGGGACCTTCCGCGCCAGCAGGGATAATTACCTTGAGGCCACTGTCTTCATACAGGGCGATGGAGGGGACAGTACGGAGGCAAGTCTTATGAGATCTTTTCGTGCCTTCCATCTGAACTGGAATGTCGTAAACTTCAACTGGAACACCCCCCCGAATTGGGAATTCTGACGCAGGAAGTCTGAGAAACCTCTGCATCCCAGACTTCAGAAATCTAGGTGGCTGCACCCTTCGTCAGCTGAAGTGAACTGTAGTTATATACTGTTTATTAGCATTTATGCCCTATTTGTGTCTCATTAAATCGGCCATGCGCACAGAACTATCCAACCTCTATCTGTGGGTATGTTGCTCTGGTGTTTGTATGAACAAAGTGCAGCATAATGTGTTGTTATCACCTGGTATTGCTAAATGGCTTTCCACCTAGTTGTCCTAGAATGCCGTTAACTCGGATGTGACGTCATTCCCATCTCCTTCTTCTGACCTCGGAGCTAAATGGAACATGGCATGTGGTCGTCATGTCCATGACCGCGTGTTCTGTAGAGGCCGCTTGGTGCACTTTGTTGCTGAAACAATAAGGAACGGCCACGGGCTACCAGTTTATTGATTTGAAGACCATTAAGCAACAGTATGTCATCTGTTCTCCTCTTGAACCTTACTCAGGTTCTGATCCAAGGCCTGCAGAACTTGAATCGGGCCGTGCATCAGGATGTGGTGGCCGTGGAGCTGCTGCCCCAGGAGGCCTGGGCCTCCCCCTCCTCCTTGGTTCTCCTGGACGAGGGCCCCAAGGCTGACTCGGAGAATGTCGAGGAAGAGAACGTGGTGCGAAGATCTCTGTCTGAGCTTTAGAGTGTGGTGGTGTGCTGGAGGCTGGCTTTGATCTATTGTGCCTTACTGGCATGTTCTGCTTGCCTTGAACACTCTAAAATGAACATCTGAATTATCACTTGCCTAAATGATTACATCAGACCTATCATTTAGCAAATTTACACTGAATTTACTTTGTGGTTAAACTTGAGTGTAGCATTAACGTTGGTGTCTTGCTGGCTTATTTAGTAGTAGATGTCCAGACATGTATGTTTAAATCGTGCTTGAATGTTTCCTTCTCAGCTGAAATGTGCTGCCAGCAACACAGTGCTGAAACCTAGCGGGAAGGTGGTGGGCATCATAAAACGGAACTGGAGACCGTTCTGTGGGATGCTTTCTCAGTCCCAAATCAAAGAGGTAATGCAGGAATGTAGCAGTGCTTAACAGTCATTACTGAAAACTAGAATGGCAAATTCCGTTGCTTGCACTATGAGAATCTGCTTGAGGTGTGCATGTTTATATTTGCATATGTTTATACGTGAAATTCATTTATGTCTTTACAGGCAACAAGACATTTATTCACACCTGCTGACCGTCGTATCCCCAGGATCAGGATAGAAACCAGGCAAGCGTCTGCCTTGGTGGGACAGAGGATAATGGTGGCCATCGATGGCTGGCCCAGGCAGTCGAGATACCCCAACGTAAGCGTGACGTCTCTCATCTGCCAGTAACGGCTTCTGAAAGAAAAAGTGCCTTTGCTAAAGGAGGGGCTGAGGTGAGAGGCTCTCCTGGCTGTTTCAGGGTCACTTTGTGAAGGCGTTGGGCAATGCTGGCGATAAGGAGACGGAGACGGAGGTGCTACTGCTGGAGCACGATGTTCCTCATCAGGCTTTCTCTCAGCTCGTTCTCAACTTCCTTCCCAAAATGCCTTGGACCATCACAGAAGAGGTAATGAGGCCCAATCGCTTGTACGCGACATGCACTGATGCATGGAATGTGTTAGCCATATGGGTGATGTATGGCTCTGCCCATGTCCAGAAGGTTGCCGGTTTGATTCCCATGGCTACCAAGGTATTAATAACACTTAGGCCCTTGGCTGGGACCTTAAACTCAATGGCTGTCACCTGTATAGATAAGGAGAGCCACACAGGGTTTGCCTGTGGAGATTAATATAGTTCTTCCATTCTCTTTTCTTCCGTATTTATTTGCGGTTTGCTTCCCTCCAGGACTTGGAACACCGTGCTGACCTGAGGAGCATGCATGTGTGCAGTGTGGACCCCCCCGGATGTACGGATATCGATGATGCCCTTCACTGTCGCGATCTGGAGAATGGGAATCTGGAGGTATGCTGCTGTTCCTGGAGGTGGTGGGGGCGGGGGGTTGTCATGCAGTGATTGGTCGAATGATGGTGCATCGCCATGGGGTGTCTGCATGCTCCAGGTTGGTGTCCATATAGCTGATGTCAGCCATTTCATCCGACCTGGGAATGCCCTGGACCAGGAGGCAGCTAGCAGGGGCACTACAGTCTATCTCTGTGAAAAGGTAAGACCGCTCAGTTCCCATCTTCAGTCGTCCATCATGGACAACTTGTGTCGTCTTGTATGGGGAATTGTTCTTAGCTCCTGGGGCCATGATAAATATTCTCTGTTGGATTTAAGCATAATTTATGCAAATCATTTCTTAGTATTTTGAATCATCTCATTCCACAGAGAATCGACATGGTGCCCGAGTTGCTGAGCTCCAACCTCTGCTCTTTGCGCTGTAATGTAGACAGGTAAGCGCTCACTTTATGCCAAACGCCCTCTTACTGGAAACTGCAGCGCAGTGGTGGTGGTTTGGACCCCGCGGTCTCCGCTTGATTCCGCAGACTGGCCTTCTCCTGCATATGGGAGCTGAACCGCGATGCTGAAATCCTCCGCACCCGCTTCACGAAAAGCGTAATAAACTCCAAGGTATGCGGGTCAGGGCATCCCTGTTTATTCCAAGAGAGCGGGCGGAATGGGTGGCGATGAGAAGCCGTCTTTGCCCGCAGGCCTCCCTCACGTACGCGGAGGCACAGATGAGGATAGACGACGGCACCAAGAACGACGACATCACCAGCAGCCTGCGGGGGTTAAACAGGCTCGCAAAGATCCTCAAGAAGAAGAGAATCGAAAAAGGGTATGTGATGGTATTCCCTTAGCTGGCCTGCTCTAACCTAAGGGCCGTAATGGTCGGAAAACAACTTGGTGTCAGAATGTGTCGAAGAATTTTGTCCACATGACAATGTGGTTTGGCTAAAAACACTGTTTGTATAATATGCTTCTGCACTTGTTGTAACTGTGACATGCATTGATTATAATGCTGACCTGTACTGGATTGCAGTGCACTGACCCTGTCTTCTCCTGAAGTTCGCTTCCACATAGACAGTGAGACTCATGACCCAGTAGATCTCCAAACCAAGGAACTCATGTGAGCTTTTCCTATTGATGGATTAATTTTTCTGCTTATAGAATTGTGGAGTACTTCTTTTAATTCACTTTACAGCCATTATTATGTCCTTTATTTCACATTTTCAAAGTATGGCAGATTTTTCTCTGTTTTGTTCGTAGGGAGACCAACTCTATGGTTGAAGAGTTTATGTTGCTGGCCAACATATCAGTAGCGCAAAAGATATATGATGAGTTTTCTGAGTGTGCTCTCCTCCGGAAGCATCCAGCTCCACCACTCTCCAACTATGACATCCTTAGGAAGGCTGCAAAGTCAAAAGTATGTTCTCCTTTTAGTCGTGCTGTCTCTGAAATTCTTTATCAGGTCTGACTATGCTGTAGGAATACAGTGGTAGGTTGGCATGATGTGTGGCACAGCGGGTTAGGATGCTGTACTTGTGATCAGAAGGTCGCTGGGTCAAATCCCAGGGTCAGCAGTGTGAGTTCGTCATGGGGCCCTTGAGCGAGGCCCCTAATCCCCGTTTGCTCCAGGGATTGTCTGAACCTGCTTTCTCAGTTGTTGCTACACAATATTCTAATAAGTTTTATTTTTTTTTTGGGGGGGGGGGGTGGAATGTGATTTTTGGCATGTTCAGTTCTTGTTGTTTTACGTTCACTTAATTATGGAGAGAATGATCTTGGTGCTGTCGTATGTGTGCAGGGCCTCGAGATCCAGACAGACTCGGCCAAGGCCCTGGCTGACTCCCTGGACGGGGCTCAGGTGGTGGACTTTGCCTACTTCAACACTCTGCTGCGTATCCTGGCCACTCGCTGCATGATGCAGGCTGTCTACTTCTGCTCCGGAATGGACAGCGACTTCCATCACTATGGCCTGGCGTCACCCATCTACACCCACTTCACCTCGCCCATCCGGAGGTCGGTGTCCCGTCCCCCTTAGCTGAGTGCCCCGTTTCTCATAGGGCCATGCATGCTCAGCTAGCACTATAATCACAGCTGGACTAATTAAAAAAAATAGTATCAAAAAGGGATCTCAAAGCAATCCTTATATTGCTCCATCCCACCTTATTTCTGTTCAGACTTACCGGTTTATTGTAGTTTGATTACCTTAATGAATAATATGACTATTATTGAATAAAGAATAAATAAATAAATAAATAAATATGAATCAATAAATATGAATAAAGTTATGTTTTATCAGTGTTATTTTGTGAAGATTGGCGAAGATTGTTGTAGAAAGTAAGTTGTTTAAAAGTATTGCTCTGAAAGCACTTGTACTTGTCTCAGATAACACACTTATGTTAATCCAAGTTAACCATCATGAAAAAAGAATTCTTTTGGAATTCAGAGGTCGATACCATGGGGCCCCTTGAATGTCTACAACCTTAATGGAGAGTTTGTGATTTGATGAATTTATACTTTTTAATACTATGTTGTGATGGGCCCAGGTTGGACTTTCACATTAAAATGACCTGCGCAGAGCATCTGCTGATTCATACTTCTGCACTGTTTTGCATGTTGCATTTATTATCTTCCCATGCTGCATCACGCAATTGAAACTGAGGGAAAAAAAAACCAAACATTTAACAGCGTATCCATTTTTTGAGTCCTGGTTACATTTGTGCTGATCCAAACTCCCCATAGACAAATTTTGGAAGAATGTTGAGCTGTTTCAAAATCTCATTTCATGCATTTTCCCTTATAAAGTTAGTGTTTGTACTGCTTTTTACTTTTTTTTTTTTTTTAAGTCTTGTAAAATGCGTCCGTGAAATGGGCGAGGTAAATGAAGAGGTGAGTCAAACTGATGCCGTCATCCTGAGTGTTTTGTTGACCTGTTGCTATGATGCCTAGGGTGGGTTATTTAATGCTAGACATTAGCAATGTAAGTACCCTTGGAATGTATGCTTTCTTCGATCCCATAAAAAACGAATGCTGCCAAGCGGACCAATCACAGTTCTTGCAGTCTGTGGTTGCCGCGGCGTGTAGTTACAATACTGGGGCGCTGCACGTCAGGCTACAACGTAGGCTTTGGCAAAGGATCCAGGGCTACGCTGTGCTTATACCGCCAATTTGACGCCGAAGGCTAAATCAGCTTTTATTTTATAGATATGCGGACATTATAGTACACCGGCTGTTGGCGGTGGCCATTGGAGCAGACTGCACCTACCCGGATCTAATGGACAAACACAAGCAGTCGGCTCTGTGCAACAACCTGAACTACAGGCACAAGATGGCTCAGTATGCCCAGCGGGCGTCTGTCGCTCTCCACACTCAGGTATAGCTATAGACGAGGCTCCCTTTGGGGCGTCCTCCACACTCAAGTA
>JAODKL010000036.1:15353175-15368753 GCA_026780765.1 Petrocephalus schoutedeni | reverse complement strand
GTATACGTGCGTGCGATTGTATGTGCTTCTGAGTATACGTGCGTGCGATTGTATGTGCTTCTGAGTATACGTGCGTGCGATTGTATGTGCTTCTGAGTATACGTGCGTGTGATTGTACCCGCTGCAATGAGCACAAATATCAAAACAAGCCGATTATGTTTATTATTATTATTATTATTATTATTTTGTTCTTCTCTTCAAGATTCCAGGAGTCAGTGTTGATCCCCTAGAGATGGAACCTGAGACAAAGAAAGCCAGGCTTGATGACTAAGACGTGGGGTCTGTTACGTCAGCTGTTGGTGAATTTAGTCACCTTTCTACCAGACATAATTTCAGGTAGTTTTTGTAAACCAGTCTACCCAAGTTGGTACATTTTTATGCATGATATTTTTTTCTTAGATTTCTTGCCAGAATCTTAAAACAACAACTTTGCTTTCAGCTGAAAAGATCTATATCTGAATTAGAAGTAATTTAAGTCTAGAGGCTTGAAACACCTTTGGTTAAGACTTTGAAATAAATGTTTAAATTGAATATCTTTATCAGTGCCTTTTAAGGACATTCTGAACATTTTCCTTGATGGTATTTCATTTAAATATTTTTGACAGGACTTTTAAATTTTGTATTAACTGTGGAAATTTATCTTTTAATTTTTTTTCTTCCATTTCAACATTGAGTTATCAGAGCTTCATGGCAATGCTTTGTATTCCACATTATCTGACCAATAAATATTGTTTTTCAGAAGGATATTGCTATGAATCTTCTAAAATTTCATACACACAGACTGCTAATATCAATGGCAATAATGGGCAACATTAATGGGCAATAATACTAGTACTCTTGTTACTAGTTAGATATTTCACGTCTTCCCACTAGGCGGCACTGTATCCCATCACTTCATTCACATGAACAGTGTATATTACAAATCATATCAAGGAATGCAATATATAAAACAAAAACATGAATACAGTGATTATCATATGAGCTGAAACTGTAAACGGCTTTATTTGTTTATATTAATTATAACATTGTAGACTGCAAATCTGAATGAAATCCATACTAGTGATATTTTACCTGAGTAATGTTGCAAAATGTAGTATGACACTTGATGTATTGTGATGTTCTGTGTTCTAAAATGCTGCTTAAAAATAGAAAAATGCACAACCTTGGATTTGTATTTAATCAAGGGTTTGACTGCAGAACCCCTTCTCAGAGATGGGCCACTCACACCTTGGTCTGAGGTCATAGCTTTAACAAAGCTAACTGAAGTTATACCTGGCTGGTGATTCTTCTGTATATAGAGTCGACCCTTCCACATCGCAGAGACTAGGGGCAATGTGCCTCCCGTGATTTGGAGAAATCCCATAACATGATCTCACATGATATCACAGGCTGCCGTAAACATGCTTGCTGTCCTCCAAACCAGCACTGTACATATATGTTATATAAAAGCATAACATATATGTACAGTGCTGGTTTGGAGGACAGCAAGCATGTTTACCGCAGCCTGTGATATCATGTGAGATCATGTTATGGGATTGCTGAAGTTGCTGAACTTTTTCAGTGTTATCTTCTGGCCTTCCTGTGTCATCTGTGTCCTGTCCCAAATCCTCATATATATGCAAGTGCTGCTGTGTCTAACAAGAGTCTTAATCCAGTGTGTTTGTAACAGCAGTATGGATAAATCAAAGAACAATCCCTTCTACCAACAGCTTAAGCAGACTTTTTTTTTTTTTTAACGAGAGAGACCACTGGGAAATCCAATGGTCCATTTTCCTGACACCTGGTGCGATAGTCACCGTTGATGTTGTGCAGACTTTCATTTTCATTATTTTTTTTTTTAAATGTCAATGCATTTTCTTTTTTTTTCTTTTTTTTTGAACAATCCCTTCTCTCCTAAGGCCGGTAATAGCATGAATTCCACATTGAAAGTCAGCAGGGGGCAGGCTGTGATCGTATCTCTTACAAAGTCATTCAACAGGACCACTAAGAATGGCAGAAGATGTAACTTGGAGATATCTTCGAAGGGCACAAGCAAATTAATTTAAGGAAGCAGGGTAGTGTTAACTGTTATTTGTTACAGGGTTGTCTTGGGAACATAATGGATTCGAAGGCAAATAACCTTTCCCCTTGCCCATTGTTTGTTTTTTAGGGGCCTGACGAGCGGAATTTCCACTGTAATCTTTATGATCTCCTTTCAGTTACACATAGCCTAAATATAGATTATATCTGCCTATGATGTTTTTCCCTGTAATGTGTTTAAGCTGAGAATGGGCAGTTTGGCTGAATGCAGGCTCTGCTGCAATAGCACAATGCATGATAGATTTGTATAGCAGGCTTTGTCCCAGCCACAGGCTGCTAATGTGCAATATTTAGCATAGCATGTGGAAAGTGAAGCTACACTATATTGCCAAAAGTGTTGGGACGCCTGCCTTTACACACACACACGAACTTTAAGATTTAAAGGCTTTAAGGCTTTAAGATTTAAGACCCTTTGCAACTATAACAGCTTCAACTCTTCTGTCAAGGCTTTCCACAAGGTTTAGGAGTGTGTTCATGGGAATTCCAGGTCAGGCAAGGTCAGGCACTGATGTTGGACAAGAAGGCCTGGTTCAGAGTCTCCACTCTAATTCATCCCAAAGGTGGTCTGTTGGGTTGAGGTCAGGGCTCTCTGTAGGCCAGTCAAGCTCATCCACACCAAACTCACTTGTCCATGCCTTTATAGGCCTTGCTTTTTGCGCAGTCATGTTGGAACAGGAAGGGGCCATTCCCAAACTGTTCCCACAAAGTTTCGAGCATGAAATTTTCCAAACTGACTTTGTATGCTGAAGCATTAAGGGTTCCTTTCACTGGAACTAAGGGGCCAAGCCCAACCCCTGAAAAACACCCCACACCATAATCCCCCCTCAACCAAACTTTACACTTGGCATAATGCAATCAGGCTAGTACCATTCTCTTGGCAACCGCCAACCCCACTCTCATCCACCAGATTGCCAGACAGAGAAGCATGATTTGTCACTCCAGAGGACACGTCTCCACCTCTCTAGAGTCCAGTGGTGGTGTGCTGCATCTGACGCTTTGCATCGCTGCTTGGCCATGGAAACCCATTCCATGAAGTTCTCTATGCACTGTTCTTGAGCTAATCTGAAGGCCACACAAAATTTGAGGGTCTGAGTTGCTGTTGTTCCCAATTGCTTCCACTTTGTTATAATATTTCTGATTGTACGGGTGGCATCCTACACGGTACTACGCTTGAATTCACTGAATGCCTGAGAGTCACCCATTCTTTCACAAATGTTTGTGGAAACAGGGGTGGCATGGTGGTGCAGTGTGGTTGTTTCACACCTCTGGGACCAGGGTTTGAGTATCCACCCCAGTTCCATGTGTGTGGGGTTTGCATGTTCTCCCCATGTTGTTGTGGTGTTTCTTCTACATGCTCCATCCCCCCCCCAGTCCAAAAACATGCTGAGGCTAATTGGGGTTACCATATTTCCCATAGGTGTGAGTGTGCCCCCTGTCCTGGGTTGTTCCTTGCCTTTTGCCTTTAGCTTCCAGGATAGGTTTCAGACACCCCACAACCCAGAAGGATAAGTGGTTTCAGGAAATGGATGGAAGTTTGTAGAAACAGTCTGAATGCCTAGGTGCTTGATTTTATGCACCCATGCCCAAGGATGTGATTGGAACACCAGAATACAATTATTTGGAGGGGTGTCCCAATACTTTTGGTAATATAGTGTCAAAATCTCAAAATCACATTTAAAAGCCCAGCAGACCAAAAACATGCAAAAATCACAACTTCATTAGTTGAAGTCTGCTTTATAGTAGACTTTACAGGGCTGGCTCTACCTTTACAGGAGCCCTAGGGACAGCATTAAGTGGGAGGCTCCCTTCTAAGAAAACTGATGATCATCTCACTTCCTCTGCAATGCAGGTTATTTAGAGGCCCTAAGCCTATATGTATATGCCTGATTCCATATCACAGTTATGTAGCGCTATAATCACTTGTACATCACTGTATTGGATGGGTTATATTGGAGACCATATTTGCAGAGGAAGCTTGATACTTTGCCTCGATGTGTTCCCATATGGACATTTAAGGCACTTCTCTACAGAATCTACAGAGTAAGTCCACGTAGTGAATTACAATCATAGCTCTACATAATAAAGAGTAAAAACTTTCATGGTCGTACGTATTGGTACCCTATGAAGCTTTGCCATAAACGATATAATAAAATTTAATATGATTTATGACAAAAGTGGACGTGAAAAAAGCCTTGGATTTTTGATCATTCTTTTGGACATCCTTCAGCTATTTTTCCCACAGTTAGGAACCTGTACCTTTCCATAGTAATACAAAGATACCAACAAAATTGACCATGACTATATTTTTATAAAGTGTCCCTTAGATGTTTGGGCACAATATTGGATTAATATTGGATTAGAGTTGAATGTATAAACCAACATATTCTGGACAACATTGCTATAAGATTTATTATTGTTGAACACAGTTATTTTGATGTTGTTTTGAAGATTAACTAGGAAAAAAACATGTTCCTTGATTTGTTAAGGTCCCTAGACACCCCAGACAAGTGTAAGTGGCTGGAAGTGAGATGGATGAATACAATTCTTGTCTTTCTTTTCTGATCTAAACCCTTATCTTTCCTTATGTCCTTTGTGTGAGGTAAAGTTATTTTTGTACACAGTGGAGGTTTTAATTATCCGTGATTTTATAACACTACTAGGTCGATTACAAATGGAAGAACACCATACAATGTGAATGACTCATATTTTATTTTAATTTTTTTTTTTTAGTTTCATCAATCTGTAGCATCAATTATCAGTTCTATAAAGCACTGAACTGACATGTACTGTGGTCTCCATAAGGCCCTGGAAATCACTTAATTGACATATAGTAGGTGTTCCATGGAGCAATTAATTGACATGAAGTTGGGTTTCCGTATATCACTTAATTGACATGTAGTCCAGACACCATCTAGCACTTAATTGACATGTAGTAGGGAATCCATAGAGCGCTTAATTGACATGTAGTAGGGAATCCATAGCGTGCTTAATTGACATGTAGTAGCGATTTCATAGAGCGTGAAACAGACATGCATCCGGGACATGTGAGGTAATTAGGTCTCCATAAATCATTGAAGTGCCTCCTTAAGGTATTGAAAGACATAATGCACTGGACAATGGCCATTGTTCAGCTGTCTTATATTTTACACATAAACAGACGTGACATCTGAGAAGAGCCCTCTATATTTCAAAAATGTATTTTTTTCTGATTTGCATATACACATATATTTGTGAACAGCATCTTTTCATTTTAAGTCTGAATGTCAGCT
Source organism: Petrocephalus schoutedeni (assembly GCA_026780765.1). NCBI lineage: Eukaryota > Metazoa > Chordata > Actinopteri > Osteoglossiformes > Mormyridae > Petrocephalus > Petrocephalus schoutedeni. The sequence continues at coordinate 15,363,405 of JAODKL010000036.1, read as the reverse complement.
TTTTATTGAGAAAATTGCTTGTGCAGTCACGAATGCATAAACAAAACATACACAAACACACATTTTCATATATGACAGATGTTACAAAATGGTTATTTTTATTCATGTCGAGAAAAGACCGAAATGCTTAAGAAATCATTTTGAAAGGTGATCCTGCTAGTATTTGTTATGAAACCACTGCCGAGAATATCACCTGCTGATTCCTCCACCGTGTGCTAATAAATCTCATACTAGATGTCTTTCAGGCATGGATCCACTCTGATGGAATAAACTGTCCAAATACATTCAGTCTGCAATGTTCCTCTCAAACTTCAAGAAACATCTTGACCCGTTGCTTCCAGGAGCACCTCATCCTCATCCTGCCACTGACCCTTACCCACACGAATTCTCTGTCTTCATTTCCTGGTCCACTGAAATGGATTCACTTATCCCTGAACGATCTGATCTTGTATGTAACACTTCAGAGGTTCACATCCAGAAAGTAAATCCAGGCCAAGATTTAGTTTCATACTCAGCGTGTCGGTTGAAACTAAATTTCCTACGCACCTACGCTATCCACCTCTGTTGATATTTGTATAACTTTCCTGGCGTAGAGGAATATAGCATGCAGGTGAAGGCAGTTCTCTGAAGTGATGTTACAGTTTGCTTTTCTAATCAATACAATATAGTAACAAAGAATAAAACAGAAGCTACTGTACAGCTTTACAGCACTCGACTACAGGAAGAGGTTGAAATTTTATATAATTGGACACTGCTGCCATCTAGTTCAAATTGTACAGATATTTAAAGACATGGTGACTTACAAGAGAATGTTTGACAGGTGATGAGTGATGTCTATTTTAAGAAAAGCTTTAATGCAGCATTCTGCTGGGGAGCCAATTCATAGGAATCGCTATTAATCTGTAGATGTTTGTGGTGCCTTTAGGGGGAGATGGATATATGAAATATAAATAAATAAATCTGTCTGTAACCCCTGAAAAATGTACCTTCCTTGTTGTTTCATCTCTTTTTGACTTTCATGCATGCGCAATCAAATACTTTATACAGCATTCGAAAGGAAATGGAAAGAAGGGATTGGAAAAGAAGAACTCCACCTAATAAACGTTTGTTTATATGTAGCTGAAATTCCTCAACAATATTGGAGGTAGAAGGAGTTAAAATCCCGTACAACAAAGGGGGTATTTATGGCCTGGGTGGCTCTAATAACTGCCAAGTCCTGCACTAAACATGTTTACTGCATAGGAAGGACATTTGCAGGAAGTTGACTGTATCAAGGCAGCAGATGTTTAAGTGATCACATTTTGTGGCGAGCAAAATGAAACCTGCCCCTCTGTTATTGTGATACAAGGTGACCTGTTCCTGTCACTGGCAGGAAAACACCAGTAAGAGGAGAATGAAGCTAACAGCAATAGAACTTTGCATAATAAAAGCTTAGAACATCTCTAAAGGCCTGTGCATTAAAGAACAATAGGATGGAAAAGCCACTGTAATAATGGAAAAGACGATTAAATGGCAGATTGAGGATTGACAAGTCTGCTTTTTCATTCACAGCTGGAATAGTTTATGCAAGCCCAGCCACTGCATGTCTTTGGGCCCTTGAGCAAGGCCCTTAACCCCCAGCTCTCAGGGCACTGCACAAGGTGGCTGCCCTTCACGGCCAAGCTGGCTCTCATGGAGGACAAGGTAGGGGGAGGTGAGAAGAGAATTTCCCCACGAGGATCAATAAAGTATCTATTATTATTAACACTGAAAAGTAAATGGTCTCATATCACAATTATCCTTCATGACTCTTGGTTGCTGATGCAATTTAAATTTTAATTTTTAAATATTCTGCTTCTTACAATGACTTAAGCAGAGATTTCTCAGAAAAAGGGTATCATTTTTAACTTATCGATTTCAACTTCTAGCAGAGCACAAAAGACAACTTTATTACATTTTATTTTCTATGTGAAACACAAAAGCTAAGTAATACCACTGCTCTTCTGGGAACCTCTTGCTATGCATAATTAGCTGCGTTTGACTGGAATTAAACACAATGTCTTTGGCTGGGATTTAATTAATGTAAATCATCCAACTCGGTCCCAACGATTAATTCCAGTTAATTAGAAAACAAAGTTTATTGGGAAGAGTAAATGTGTGTAAAGTGTGAAGGGGTACCGCATTTTCCTTTCCTCATCTCCATAACTGGCACTCAGGGGATTCCCCCCGGTCTGCTTTGATCATTAGTGTGGAGCCCCAGGTAAGCTCTGTGAATTCTAATCTGATGGAAAACTGTAGCTGTCACCGCCCAGCTAGTGGTCTCTAACTCCCACACATCTTCTGCTTCTGGAAGATCTGCAGTGGTTGACACTGCCACCTTACACCTCCGGGGCCAGGATCCGAGCCTCTGCCATGGCTCTGTGCATGTGCAGTTTGTATGCTCTCCCAGTCTTGTCCTGGGGTTTCCTCCAGGTGCTCTGGTTTCCCCCCACAGTCCAAATGCATAATTGGAGTTACGGAATTGCCCAGAGGTGTCAATGGTGTGTGAGTGTGCCCTGTGTTGGGTTGGTGCCCTGTCCTGGTTCATCCCCTACTTTGTGCACAAGAACTCCAGACCTGAATAGGATAAGCTGTTACAGAAGGCGGATGACGGGATGTTAATGCACAATTAGTTGCTTCTTATGAATGCATTGTGAAGGTGCATTGAACATTTTATGGCTGCATTATAAAGGCATTGTGAAGGTGCAGTTAACGTAAACCGTAACTAATAATAAATTCAATTCAAATCCAGCCTGTGCTCTGTGTGTGTCTCCTGCTGCAGTGTAAAGGTACAAGACGAGTAGGATAAGCAGTTAGGAGGCGAATGAATAATAACAGTAAATTAGGGCTTTTAATTGGCTGGTGGAAATTAGTTTGTTTTAATGCGTAACCCACACAAACACACGTTATTTGCAGAAGCCGCTTATAAGGCAGGTATACACTGCTGCTTCCTGGCTGTGTCTGCATCTATTACACAGGCTGGCGTGCAGATGTGTGTGTGTGCTGCCGCATATCATTCTCAACACGAGGGCGTCCCCACGGACGCATCGCTAGCACTGCTGCTGCTTGTGTCTCCTTAAATAGACTGTGCTCTCTCAGTGGCCCGAATCTCCCGAATTCTATTTAATTAAACAAAAGCGCTTATCCATCATATTCGTGTAACAAGCCGCAGTGATAACTGCATGCTGATTTGTAACCTTGGGTTAAATGAATTGTTTTCTCAATTGTTTGAGAATGTGACAGAGAATCTTGCTGGCAAAGCCACTCTGAGTACATAAAAGCCTACACTGAAATGTATGTAGGTCTATAACCGAAAGAGGAATAGTGCTCATACTGTCAGGTTATTTATGATTCAAAAAGAAACTGACTGTAAGCTACCAGAAGTGGTAAGTTCTCGTCTTTCAGCCCATGCAAAGGTATTATTTTGCAAATTTGAAAATTTCTGTCAAAAGATGACACTGATTCGGGACTGATACGCTCTTTCCAGCTAAATACTAATTCCTGCCCTCATTACCCTGTGAGAACACACTGGAGGTTTTACCACTATTCCTTGTGACAAATTTCTATAGCCAAGCCACCTTACAGATGCCTTATAAAAGCGTTACTCTCTTCCAAAACCACAGAGTTTATATTCCATTTTAATTATACTGGAGTATCCTGGTCTCGGGAAAGGGTGTAGGTGCATTGTAAATAGTTCTAGTGGAGTTTGCTATTCCAGGGGAACTCCCTAGAGGGCAGAGTGATGGCTGAGGGTTACTGTAAGACCCTAAACCTGGGCGTTGGTGACAGTGAGGGAGCCATTTTAAGAAAATGTCTGATTTATTTAGAGCTGAACACTACAATATTTATACTGTCAGGCTGGGATATGAGACAGCTTTCCGGGATTTATTAATTTAGCACTATTAACATTGTTTAATTTATTTTCTATGACAACACAAGCTTTTCTGACAATTAAATGCACCATGGGATACAGGCCTGGTCTGCTAAACTCCAAGCTGTCCGACACTTGCATACTAGAATAATAATAAAAATCTGTGTGTTTGTCTTTGATGCCAGGGCCATGCTTGACCTGACAAAATAGGCAGTCAGTTTTGCATTCATAATGATATTGCCATTCATAACAATGTTAGCCTAATGAGATTTAACTTCCTGTTTCCTTTACCCACAATACTGCACATGCTTTAGTGTAACAAAGCAGACGCTGTGTCCTGTGGTGCATATAAGCCAAGTCATCATACATATACAATATCTTCTATTAAAAAACTATTTGCTTGTCACTTATCTAGAATTTGGCGCAGTGGGACAATGAAACACAAGCTTCCTGTTTCTTTTATTCATAATGGCAGGACAGATTTTTATTATTCTGGAATAATTATAAAGGGCAGGCTATCCATTCCGTTTGTCTTAGGGTTCAGAAAACTGGGATCATTTTCAAGATGACATCTTTGGAAACCTCCCCCTTATTGCCTAAATTTATTTACAATTATTTAAAAAAGAAATCATTTGTGTTCTTGCTGTGATGCAGATGCTATTTTAAATGGAGATTGTTCATTTGAATATAGCACATACAATAGATATAAATTTAGCTATTATGCAAATTGGCGACATTAGGCATAACTGTGCATAATCGTAATTAAACAAATTTTCCAGTCTCGGGTATGTAGATTATTTTATTGATGCTACTATTGATCAGATCCTCCAGTCAACAATCCAAATTACAAAAATGATCTGAAAATCAGTAGAATGTCACAAAATTAACACAAGTCACATGAGGAGAAGGCTCCTGGAATTCCCGAGAGCAGCTCTTGCTCTTGTTGAGGCACAGGTGAACACTGTACCTTGGAATACGCCTCTCCCGGCATTGTGGGGATACATACCTTACTGTACCTCGGCTCCGCTGTGAAGTGACTTTGCGTCTACAAGGGGTCAATGAGTCCCCTTGTGGTATGTGCTATTCACGAAGCGGTGTCATTGCGATGCTGTGCTCTTCCCTTGATGCCGCGATGTGATGCCGTACATTGGGGATTAGAAAACATGCAGGGACAGGGTCGTGCTTTTGAATGACCTCACGGTCTATTACAAAGAATGTAACATGAAGAAATGGCACAAAATGCCATGACTCTTTCAGAGCACGTGAAAAAAGACTCAAGATATCCATTACCTAAGCGGAGTCTACCAAGCACTGATATTTCCTGAAAGCCCTTTAAATGTGGGCATTATCAGCTATACAGTGATGTTAAAAAAAATGATCACAAATATGTTCAAATTTACCAATTAATTTATATTATGGGGGGTGGCTTGGTGGTGCTGTGGTTAGCACTGTCGCCTCACACCTCTGAGACCGGGGTTCGAATCCTGCCCAAGTCCATGTGTGTGGACATGTCCCCATGCCGTTGTGGGGTTTCCTCCGGGTACTCCGGTTTCCCCCCACAGTCCAAAAACATGCTGAGGGCAGTTGGAGTTCCTAAATTCCCCGTAGGTGTGTCTGTGTGAGTGAATGGTGTGTGACTGTGCCCTGCGATGGGCTGGCCCCCCATACTGGGTTGTCCCTGCCTCGTGCCCGTAGCTTCCGGGATAGGCTCTGGACCCCCGTGACCCTGATTGGAAAATGAATGAATTAATGAATGAATGGATGGATGTATGGATGGAATTTATATTATAGCAAGCCCACATTAATGTAATATTGGGGGAAATTAATAATTTTAAATGCAAACACTCCAATTTACTAAAACAAAATCAAAATATCCAACTGTGATGCACCAACAGTATCTCAGGAAATTGTAGCAACTAATTCTGCAAAGCAATATATGGCATAGAAGATAAAGAGATGCTTTCCGGAATAATTACTTCACCAAATCCACACATAGGCTGGAAATCCTTTCAGTTGAGCACAGCATCAAATTTTGTTTCACGCGACGCATTTAAACAAGCAAGTGACATCCTATGACATACAATATAAGATACACAGATTAGTCCATCAAATAAAAGGCTCTGAAGAGAAACTGCTGCCAATGTTGAGAATCAAACAGAGAAGCAATTTGCTCACAGATTGTAGTTCGATTAAGACTCTTTTTACCAGATGGAAACACTTCAGGGAAGCATTCGGAAACAGCATTTTACCGATTCTAACTCATGTGATTAATGCAGCACCCTGCTTTTCTGTCATACAGAGGCCACGCATTTCTGAATCTAACCATGCAGAAAATATTAACACATGCACTCAGTGGAATTTTTGTAGCACAAAGGTATTTAACTGCAGGAACATCAAAGCCTGCAAAGTGACGTCTTATTAGAGACCTAAGGCTGTTCTATCTTCCAGCTAACAGACCTGCATATTTACTGTAACCGTCCTGGTGAGCCACACACATTTACAGGTACTCGCTTGCTGCATTTCCTGTTTTGTCTTCCGGGTATTTTTCTTTTATTTTTCCTTCCTTATCACTACATCATTCATTCCTTGCCCCAGTACTATGCTCTGCTCTATCCTCTTCCACTAGACATGCTTCTGTTTTCTTTCTTCAGAATCTCCATCTCCATCTAAGATATGTGCCTCTGTCTTGCCATATCAGTTTTGCAGCTGGTATATTCAAATTAACACTATTCAACTTAAGCTCTCTTGATACCTTAACCAAATATACAACTAGATGACGTTCAGACTTGTTTCTCTGGGAATGTGTTAATATAAGCTGTTTCATATGTTATTTTTAGAACATTGCATTTGCCTTGGGGACTTCGGGGTGACAGATTTTAGTCGTCCAGGCCCTTAAACAAGCATATCCTTACAAGAGAGCCAGGTGTCAGGCTTTTATGCTACTGATAACTTTCAACTGTTTTCTACTTTAATGCCAATCCCAAGATCTAAAAAAGCGGTTCCCTTTATTTTGTTTTAATTTGACAAAATAACACATCCCTGTCTTTTTTTTTTAATCATTTTCTGTTCTTTATTTTGGAGTTTGAATGTTGACGAGCCCTTCCTGAAGCCTTGAACATTCCCTTCCCCAGAGTTACTCTTGCTTTTGTAAACAGAGTGAATCCCACACTGACAATTAAACAATTAGCAGTTAAAGAGGATCAGTGGCAGAGTGAATACGTATGCTGTACGTACAGATTTAATCCAAAGAGGTGGCATTGAGGGGATAAATCTAGGCACTGAGGTAATACGGTAATTACACCTTGATGGATTTTAGTGTGTGTGTGGCAGAGATTGTGAAAGATGGTAGCCTGCAGACGGAGAGGCACCTTGAGCATGTGGGTAATTAGTACAGGCTGCAGGGTGCTGTGCTGTTTTGGCTCTGCCCAGTCGAGGAGGGACAGAAGCCAAAATGATAAGTAACAGATTGGTAGAAGCAGAACAGGTTCTACTGATGCAAGCTGCAAGATGATTTTTTTTCTTTTGGATTTTAACCTTGGGATCTCATTAAACTCTTGACAGATGAACTCTCAAAAATGTAGGGGAGAGTGGAGTTTTCCAAAGAATGTCTCCTGAACCTGCTCTGCACCAGACACCGTGTCTGCTGGATTGCTGTCCAGCAGAGCCCTTCATTTGTTATGTCTCATTAAGCTGTTGATTTAATTAATCACTTTAATTATAAAATCCAAAGATTTTAATGAGATCCCTGTAAAACTAAATGACTTAGCCGAAGACAGTTTAATTTTTTTGCCCCCAAAATTATCCATACAGTGTTAATTTTAATTAGTTTTCAATTAATCAGTGATTGTTGATTGTAGCCTTCAAATAATTAACAAAACTAATTCATAAAATTGATCTAAAAATCTGCAGATACATTCCAGTTTGTGGAAGTTGAAGTGAGGTGATAGCATTTCCGTTTGATAATCACACATCTCTCTCCCAAAGTCAGAGTATGGCTTAATCTTAATTTTAGCAGTATCAGCCAGAACACACAACTTCTACAAAAGAATTACTTGGTTGCAAATGAGGTGTTATTAATATCCTTGGCGTCTCTAAGCTTAGTGCTACTATAATTCTTAATGATTGTTTTCTTACTCATGTAAATATGTTATGACCCCTATATGTCCATGGGTACAAGGCCATGAACATAAAAAGGCTGTTGTACAAAGGACCTGAATCGAACATACAAACACAAACACACACAAAAAGCTTTGGGTGAGCTATTGCCAACCAAGAAACAAACCCCTCATGAAAAATAAGACAAGTGACCTAACTAAAATATGAAAATATATACTGTTGAACCAAATATACGATTCCCTTCTCTTACTCCTTCTCTAACCAAACATGGTAAGAATGATACAAATCAAAGTGGCCCTCATCCCTACAGTAAGCTTCACGGGGGCACCCATTAACGCTCCGCACCTTGCCATCACACACAAACTCGCTGTCAAACAGGGGCTCCCATGTGCTCGGGTCCAAGCACACAGTCTGGTCCATTTGGGGACGTCCCTCACGTGCTTGCCACCCAAATGTCACTGTGCCTGAGGCCCACCTCTCACCTTGCAGGCAGCGAGTCCACAAAAGGCTGCATGCAAGCATTTTGGACTGGCCCAGTAGTCCAATTCCAGGCAGGGAACACTGGTTGTATTAGTACTTTGTTAGATTGTGGTTCACAGGCCCTAGTGTCATGGACTGAAGGTCCTACAAGGAGTTTAAGTTCCAGATGAGATAAGTCTGTTGACTGTTGAAGCACACAGGCCCTGGAACCACATGCGTTTCTCTGGGGGGGATTATTAGTGTAAATAATTACTACATGGTAGATCAATGCTTTTTATTAAAATACTCTCCACGATAACAGGACTTGGGCCCTGCGTCGCTCTTTTTTAACATCCTACAGAGGGCACTGTTGCTTGATGTTTGTATGCCTGCCTGGAGTTGGCTTGGAACACAAATTGTTACTCTTGCTTTTTAGATATAATGCTACAAATGTAAGCAGCTTAGGTGTAAAAAAATCACACTCAGAAACTTTAAAATTGGTCAAAACAGTTTTCAAAAAGTTTAAATGTATATGTAAGCTTGACAGTCCCCAGGGATGGGCTCCATCCTGGCTGGAGTGATGGCTCAGTGCTAGGGAAGAATGACAGATACTCAGGGGCACTGTAAAGTGGGGTGCAATTAGGACAATTCCAAGATGTTTTGGAATTTGGCACATAATGTGATTGGTGTGAGTTGGGGGGGGGGGGCATTGTGATCTCTAATCTCTAATGACACACCAAGGTAGAGTATGATGTTTGCACTTGGGGAGGGGGGCAGAACTCCTGTTAACACACATATTTGACACACAAATTACCTATTATTTTGTCTACCTACAGGGAACCAACAAAGGTGCAAAGTGCCAGCACAGAACAAGGCGCAATGCTGGTTTTGCCAACTATCTGCAATTTTGACTCTGGAACCTGAGGGGCACTGCCCCACCACCAGCCCCCCACAACCTCCGCCCACGGTGTATGATCTGTGGCATTCTGGGGACGCTCTATGATCTGTTGCCTTACAGAGACCTGCTTGGAGAAGTGGCTCCCTGAGGGACTCTTTTACTGTGTGCACAGTTTATATCGGGCTTTTATTAAAGCAGCCTCATTTACCGTGTATTATACGATGCTAGTATGCCTGATGGGTGGGTTGGGGGCTGATGCTGGGATATTTTTTTCTCCCTCCTCAGGAGTTTTTGGTTCCTCTCCTCCATGGTCTTCTGGCATTCTATCTTTCCATCTTCCCTTTTTCCTTCTTTTCATGCACCACTTTGTACCAGTAATGGAATAATGGATTGCCACACTCTCTTGCCTACTGGCTTGGGGCGACTGTGTTGTGGAAGGTGGCATACAAAAATAAATCAAAATGAATAGAATGGGATGAATTAGGCCCACTAGGCTGGCTCGCTTGTATTTTGCACAAGTGTTGTTTCCATTTAGCCACCTATCTTCTGAACAATTATCCTAGCCAAAGTCACAGGGGGTTTGTTCATAAAGAATACAAAACTTCCGTTGATAACAATTTGTAATTCTTTCTTGAGACCCCGCTAACCTTTCAGACAAACACTAACAGGATCTGTAACGTCTCTGTTTATTACAATCAAATGATGTATCATTAGCATGCGTCCAGAGGTGTCACAACAAGATCAATAAATCTCTATTAGACCTCAGTCACGCTTACATATTTTGTCTCAATTGATTAACACTGTATTTATCTGCATGTCCTAGCTGTCAAGTCCAACAACTGAAAAGCACAAGCGCAATGTGAGATTA
>JAODKL010000036.1:15320547-15350539 GCA_026780765.1 Petrocephalus schoutedeni | reverse complement strand
CCGGGATAGGCTCCGGACCCCCCGCGACCCTGAACAGGATAAGCGGGTTGGAAAATGGATGGATGGATGGATGGATGATTAACACTGTATTTATCTGCATGTCCTAGCTGTCAAGTCCAACAACTGAAAAGCACAAGCGCAATGTGAGATTAAATTCTAAATCAAATGTATCCATCTTCCAACAGCTTCTTCTTCCTGGTGGGTTGGGAGCCTATCCCATGGCATCCAGATCAGAGAACCCACATATAATTAAAGTAACAGTTGGCAGTAAAGCCTTCTGCCACAGGGCCCTTATATTGTGGAATGATCAGCCAGCACGTGTTTGGGATGCCAAATCGGTCTCAGTCTTTAAATTCCAACCGAAGACCTATTATTTCTGTTTAGTGTAGCTGCAACTTAGCACATAGCACACTGCAACTATGGCTGTTGGTGCTGCTGTATATGCTATTTTGATTCATTAATATCTGATGCATGTTCTAACAACCCATGTTCTCTGGCTTCCTTCCCACATGTCAAACCACGTGATTGTACCCTGGGGTGGGCACCATCTCAGCTGGAGTCCTGGTTTAGTCCCTTGAAGCATGACAGGGTGGTTGAGACAGACTTCACTCTCATACGGGCCGGCACGGGGAACCAGCTGATTGATGGACTTTGGTGTGACCAAGACTACTGCTTACTTTTAGCTTTTTTTCTCCCTACTTGGCAGTTTTTGCTTCCTCTCCTCCATTGTCATCTGGCTTTCTTTCTTTCTGTCTTTCCTTTTCCCCCGTTTTATATATTATTCTGCATAAATGATGTAATAATGTATTACACACCCATGCACGGCGCCTTGGGGTGAATCTGTTGTGATAGGCACTTGTGGGTGTAGAAAATGGATGAAAGGATGGATGGATAAATGAAACAAACAGGGCAGACCCAGTAGATAGATAGATGGATACTTTAGAGGAGGCCCAGAGGCCTGCATGGCACAGGAAGAACACGCAGACTCCACATTTACAGAGTAGATTCAAGGATTCAAACCCGCAGCCCTGCCTGTGTGAGGCACAGTGCAGCCACACCGGATTTATGCGAAAGAATGAAAAAGCCAGGAATGACAACTGCTTATTCTGGAGGCTGACTAATAATGCTTTAGTCTTGTCATGCAGAATATCTTTCATTTCTATTCAGATATATTGATTTTGCTATATTTCATATCGCTCTATTTTCTGACAGATGCACTATGAGTTGAGACAATGAGGCATTTATTAGAACTATAAGGCTGTTTATTTATGTTTTATATTTGCCCGTACAAGGCCTTGATAAATGTCCTTGTTATATGTAATATTCATTGTCTGTTTGATTGTCTGGGCACTGTACTCTGGTACAGTTCCAGTGAGCCAGTAGGTTTAGACATCCAATAATATCCTACCACTCTTACCATGTAATGTGTGATGATGAAGGAATAATCCCATATTTTATTTTGCTGATCATTGTAATAATGGCAAAACAATATATAAAAAGTATATAACAATTGGCCTGAATCATCTACTAAATCAATGGCAAAATATCAATATGTCTCAAATGGAGCTGATAAAGAGGCCATATAATTTACAACCAAACTATTTACACTAGTTAATGTTCATTGTCTTGTTCATATGGTTTGCATATGGAGGATTAATCTAAAGTGTAAGATAACCACAAAGTCTCACAAAGTACACCAGTTATAAAGACCTATCTGGCTTTAAAATACCTGGCGTCAGGACATTAATAATGTACGACTATTATTAATATGTTCAATATACCATAAAACACATCATTTTCATTAATACAAATGTAATTAAAACACGCAATTATACCATGAGATTCAGGCTTTATGACTAAGATGATAAATTTGGAATTAAAAATGATAAAATGAAAAATGTAATTAAAATGCCCAATTAAGAATCCTAATCATAAAAACTGACATTTAAATTAATTACATTTAAACTGCTTTTCAACATAATTTTATTACAGATTTAAATTGTAATTTAATAATTGCATATACTGCATACAAGGACAGTCCTCATATAAATCATCTCATCTGCACATGTATGAAACATATCATTTTTGGAGGGGATAAAACATTTCATTATCCGAAACCAAATACCAAACTGGTTTTCAACACACAATCCATTCTTCATCCCAGAATAGCTGCTCAGTTAAATGCATTATTTAGCAGAGACTTTCATCCACAGTGCAAAGGCTGCCAGTTCCCGGCACAATTGGGGGCTAAGGGCTTCATTCAATGGCCCAACAATAATAACACTCTGCAGAACAAGGATTTTAAACCAACGATGTTCCATTCACAGGCACGGCATCCCAACCCAAAAAAGTCTGACCACGCCACTTAAGAAGAGCAGAGTGGTGCAGTGGAAGTGTGCTGGGGCCATGACCCAGAAGTCAATGGATCAAAACCATCCTCTGCTTTGCTAACTGCTGCTTGTATAAGTTGCTCTGGCTAAGGGTGTCTGCAGTACAGATACAAAAATTCTTTTCTCATTTTCAGAACAGTGTATGCTAGTCTTTCAAACAGGGGAAGCTCATTTTAGACCTACATCATAAAATTATATGAATATTATATGAATGAACAAACGAACTGTACAAAGCTGAAACAAAGGGCAAACTCAAGAACGCTATAATTACGTTTTTTTTTTTATTCAAAGAATGATTTATATATATGTTTATACTACCAGCAAATAACACACTATGTGCAGCAGATAGTCTGGAGTTCCGCCCTTTAGACAGTTCCTCCAATCATCATGCATCAGCCCAGCATCCTGGCCGGCCCATTGCTCCATTCACTCCCAGAGAAGCTGAGGTTCCCTGGAAGTGACGAATTTGCTGCATTTATCCAATAAGCGTCTAGCTTCTCTGCAGTGAAAAAAGCTATTCTGTGCCATGCCATAGAAGTCCATTGAAGGGATTTAATGCACTGTGCTGCCACGGAAATCTATGAGAGGAAAATCGCGTCAGACAATCTACAATAAATAGTTGATTCTGAACAACTATTTGACAACTAACTTGTGTTCAAGTTGAACGCGTTTTAGCGCACTTTTACTAAAAGCAATATCAGTACAATAGTGCATATCTGAACATTTATTCTCTGACATATTTGAGGAAGCAGAGCTTCCCTTGTAGTCTTAGAGCAATCGCCACTGGTGGGTAAGGTGGAGGGTTTGGGAGTTATGGGTGTATGCTACTCCTCGAAGCGTGAAGGTTATTCACAGGTACAATGCAAAAAAATGGGGGGGTCATTAGGTGGGGGCGGTCCCTTCAGGGTGGCCATACTCCAGGATCTGCAGGCACTGTCTGTACATGTGTGGCTCAGTGGCCTGTGCTTCTCTCTGGCTTCTGCCCTGCTGGGGTTTTAAGATCTGCAGAGGAAGGTGACTAATCATATTTGACTCACCACAGCACACAGTGCAAAACAACAAAATGTGTCCTTTGCATTTAACCCATATGTGACATTGCGACCTTCTCTGCATCAGGCTTTATGCCCCGCTCTTTCATTGGGGCAATCTATGCCAGCTGCAAATGTGAAAAAAAGGCTTCTTCTGTTCTTTTCACGGGTATAACATGTAAGACTTAAAATATCCTGCTAATGAAAGATATTTTCCTAATTATTATTTGCCAGAATATACTTTTTCTTTTAGCATTAAAGTTATTGAAAAAATACAACTAAAGAAAACCAGTCAAAGCACACCAGACCGTAATTTAGAATTACGTAAGGGTGACTACCAAATAAGAGGAAACCGCAATGCAAAAAACAACATTTTATAAAAAGAGGAACAGCTTCTATTTGACTTGACATACTCTTCCCAGCTGTGCCTGCAGAAAATGTTGATTTAGACGCCCATCAGAGGCCAGTCATATTAAGTAGGTGGCCAAAGGCAAAAAATGCCGATCCAGGATGCTGGCATCCCATTGTCACACCTTACTTTCCTGCCCCCTTGTTCCATCCTTAGTGTGGGTCTAATGAGCCACACCTGTTGCTCATTCGCCTTGCTTCTCATTTCAGCCTTCGTGTGGATCACCCCAGCTGCCTTTCTGCATTGTTTGCTCCCTTGTTAGTCTAGTATAAGAGTGCTTCCCAGTCCTGTGCTCCCCAGTCTGGTCACTGAGGTCATCCTATTGTGTGCTCTGCAGTATACCCTGTTTGTTAGTTGTGCCTCTTATTTTGACCCCACGTGGTCCGTTTGTTTACCCTTTTAATAAAACCCCCTTTTGATTTGCCCTCATTCCTGCTCTTGTCTCGTTCCTGTTTGGCTCGTGACACCCATGCCTTAGATCTGTCCCTGACTGTAGCAACAGTTCATGGAACTTCTGGCACCTTTCGTCCACAAGAAATCCTACCATTTTGGTGTTGGCTGGTGAAAAAAAAATCCCCGGAGATGTGTCACTAGAATCTGTTTGATTGTTCATATCTGGTGCTAGGGACAGTCATAGGTTTACATAGCCGTCTTACTCACTGTGACCACTCATGTGCTCAGTACGGGGGGCATTGTCATCACAGGGGATTACACCTCACAATGGAGATGATTCGCTTTATCATGAACATCGCCACTCAGAAAACATCTATTGAGTCTGTCAGTTTTATTTGGCAAGCCACATATACTGACCGACCTGAGAGCAGAGTTAAGGGTGGATAATTTGACAACATGATTTTTCTTCTATTAATGACGACAAATGGCAATTCTTTATACCACATTACTGGTTTACACACAGAAACCTGACCATTGTAACCTTTTCTCTAAACTTCCCATTGGAGTGTACTCAGAAACTTACCAGCACAAGCCTTATATTACTTGGAATGGATTCTCATGTCCTGTAAACTGAAACAACAAATTAACATCTCTGTCCATGCACGTTTGTAAATAAATGCCACTAGAGTCATCGTTACTGAGGTCGGCCCCAAAGCTAATTTCTCATCCCAAATCATTGAGATCTCTTCTATCCACAGCATACTTATTACATAAACTTGTTATTTATTACATATTACTTATTACAGGAATGACAACTAAGCAGGAACACCTGTTTTGTATAAACACTACATCTCTCCTTTAGCTTAAGTGTTTTCTGTTTTGACTGCATGTGTTGAACGTGAAGATTATGTTAAATCAGTGATGTTTCTGGCCATTTTCTATGCCCCACAATGTAACATTTTTAAGTTGCAGAAATTTTCCCTAAGCTTACATCTCTGTTGGAAACCCTAGGCCCAAATGACAAATTTGCACATGTTTGTTTTTTTTACGCTGTTTTCCAGCGCCAAGTACATACAGTAACACCGGCAAAAGCTGCGCTGGAATTAAATCTGAACATTCTTTTTTCATTGTTTCAATTGTGCATTACCTGTTGTACAGACGCTGGTTACGTAAGCAATACATTCTACATGTCTTACATATTCATTTCGTGAAGACAATACATAAATTAATCAGCGCTATTTATTTATGAGTAAATACAATAAACGAGGTATTAAACGCATTTATTACAAGAACTTTTTTATTATTAATAATTCGAGATACCTAATGATTTCTACTATATAATTATCACGGATTAACAGCATAGTTTCGTTTTTTCCTCCTTTATAAAAGCGCTGTGTAAATCGCAGACGGGGGAGCCGCCGCTCGCCGCTCCCGGGGAGAGCTCACCTGCCGCCGGCCGGCTGACTGACAGCGCCGCACCGGCGGCTCCCGGAGCCGGACCTCGGCGCGGCTCCTCCCTCTCTGCGCCTTGTGACCGTAGCAGCCGCACTTTCCATCTCCGCTCCTTGCCGTCATTCCCCCCGCAGCCTTAAACCCTCTCGCCAGCGCGTCCTGATGTCCTGATTCCGAAACACCTGATTTTTGTCCCCCCCCCCCCCCCCCCCTCATTACCGCTAAGAAACCTCGGAGAAGCGCAGCCTCCCGGACTAGTGCTTGGCTTTTAAGTGGCACTTTTGAGCTCGGGGTTATACACTTAAAACTACTTTTTTTCACAGGTGACCATGGCCGCACCGGCTGCTCTCATTCCCCCGACTCCCTTGGTGCTCACTCCTTCGATCTCAACTTCTCCGGCGACCTCCATCCTACCGTCGCCGTCTCCCACCGTCGCTCCTCCCGGACATCAGTTCCGACCGGAGCTCACTGCCGGCAAGCCGGTGTACTCGACTCCATCCCCCGTCGAAAATACTCCACAGAACAACGAGTGCAAGATGGTTGAGCTGAGAGGAGCAAAGGTTGCATCCTTCACGGTGGAGGGCAGCGAGCTGGTGTGTCTCCCGCAGGCTTTCGAGCTGTTCCTGAAGCACCTGGTCGGCGGCTTGCACACCGTCTACACCAAGCTGAAGAGGCTGGAGATCACGCCGGTGGTGTGCAACGTGGAGCAGGTGCGCATCCTGCGGGGACTCGGCGCCATCCAGCCGGGAGTCAACCGCTGCAAACTCATCTCCAGGAAGGACTTCGAGGTCCTGTACAACGACTGCACCAGTGCCAGGTGAGACTTTTCCCAAAGTGCATTTATTTAATCGGTCCTTTCTACACATCCCGCACAGAAAACGATTCGATTAGTAAAGTGAACTCAAGTCATTTAATAGTTCTGTGTCTATGAATGACAATTTACCGCTGGGAAATGTATTAGAACACAATGGGACATCAAAGGAAGGGTAACAATGAAGCAATGCTTAGCTACTCTGAATACTTATATTCTCTCAGATTATTATTCTGCGTGTTTTCGGATCAGCCCACCTGTAGATTTAGGTGACGTCTAACTGCGAATTGTATACAGCGGTTTAAGCGGTTTTTGTGTTGGAAGAGGGAAAAGGGGGCATTTTGGGGCTGATGACACTTGCGATCATCATAGTAAATGTATAAACTAGCATAATCGCGGGACATCTGTGCTTTTGCGTTAACGCACCCCCACACGCATAAACAAACAAATGCACATACAAACAAACAAACAAACGCATAAACAATGCATAAATAGGCAAATATACATAAATGAATGTGGGATTAAAATGAACTGCAAATTCGCAGTTTATTATGCGGTGGAGTGTATCTTTTACCTTTCATTGAACAACTACCACGTGGGATACTTATACAGCGCTCTCTGGTTCAAGGTTGCGTTTAGTAAGAACCACAAGCTACAAGGGCCAGAAATAGATTGCGGGGCTGAAATTGTTATTCAACTTAGTAGTGCTCTGCTAATCAATGCTATTGATTTGTGCTTTTTTGCACACAGTTGGAAGCAAGCATCTACATTGCTCAAACGGGTTAATAGTTCAGCAGCCTAGGGTATGTGGAAACTATATATTGTAGTCAAAGTGATTCTATGGCCACGTAGTCTTCAAATGTGGCAAAGTACAGAAGAATAATTTTACTTAAACTGATAAAGATGAAAGCAGTGCTATATGCTTTCATTACAGAATGTTAACTCACGTGTTCATCTGAGCACATACTATGCCGTCAGCATAAGGCTTGCGGAATTTAAGATTTTTAACAAGACTGTATTTATTTTGGCATTTGTAAGAAAGTTTTATATGTAGACATTTCATGAAATAAATGAGGAGTTCATTAGCCAAATAGTGGTTCTCCATTTTGAACCAAGCTGAATATGCTTATGCCTAGAGCTCTCACCTTTTGGATTGTTTTCAGTTTCCCCAGCTATCCATTTTCAATAAATACTGATCGATTTGGGGCGCCTGAGGGCCTGTATGTCTTTGGGTCAGGCAGTTTAGGCTTACAGATGGGATTTGTCCAGGGCGGGGCACCAGCTCTTAGGAAGGCAGTGATATATCGCAGCCAGTTATTCATGCATGGATTATGAATGCATAAAGGAACCACAAAATGTCAATGTAGACAATATTAGGTGTTGAATAAGCAGAACGTTAATTTGCCTGCATGGGAAAAAGCGGGTTGGAAAATGGATGGATGGATGGATGGGTTTGATGCTCTTAAGTTTTTGAGAGTTTTGATTGCATCACAGTTTGCAAGCTTTGTGTTTCATACCAGAATATGTTATAGTGATCAGGTAGTAATGAGTATGGAGATGGTAAACAGGGTGAAATTTAAGCTTTAAATTGACACATTATTAGTGTAAAATAAGATATAATTTAGCTATATTTGGAGTTATTTACTTGGATCAATTTAGATGAATTGCAAAAGTTATGAAGACTGGATTAAAGTTGCTACTAAATTTAGGTTTTGCTTCACTGTGTGTAGGGCATGCAGTGCAGCTTTTTTTGTGCAGAATCACAGGGTTATTATCTCACTTGTACTGCTATCAGGATCTTCCCATTCTTTTTGATGGACTTATTGTTACTGATCTGCACTTTCAAAAAGGGCCAGAAAAGCGACACTGAGTTTGCTGGTTGTGCAGTTTTATCAAGGCGGGGTGGGGGTGGTTTACATTTACATAAAGGCTGCGTGTGAGTGAGAGCTTTGGCCAGTAATGGGAGTGAGGGTCACTCACTGTTACTCTCGGGTTGATGGACTGTGTAAGTGTACATTTTTGGGATCGTTAGGGCCCTCTGCCTTGCTATTGTCCCATTTCCTTTCTGAGATTAGTCTCTGTTAAAGTATGAAGACATTTGCTGGGTATGACACCCAGAGTATGGCTGTTTCCCTGCATTTAATTCTGAAAATTGGTGAATGATGTGAGACAAAGACTTTACTTTGATATCAGTGACTCCATTCAGGTGTTTCTTGTGTGTCGTGACACTGCTTGTTGCTGAGACTTTGCTAACACTTTAGCAGAACTACTTGGCCTAAAGTCTGTTTCTTACTGGGGGCTGCAGCTCCTTCCAACTCGGTAACAATTCGTTGCCCTCCCCCTTTCTATGGAACCTGCTACCTGGTCTTTTCTTGCTTTCCGATCATTACATTTTTAGTTATTCTTGGTGGTATGATCTGATGTGTTTCGGATTCACCAGATGTTGGTTTGCTCAATTAAAATTAAACTAGCCAACACCTTTACCCTTCTGTAAGTATTTTGCCGCTAACTACACAAAGGAAAGTACATCTCTCTCTCTTAATTTGTGTTAATCTGTCTATTAAACTTTTAGTTATTACTGTAATATGTTTTTGTTCCTCAGTATACCTATTTGGAATATATCATTTACTGTATGCAAGCCATGTTTGCCATAGTTTTTTCCATTTTTGTTCCTCTGGTTTATAGGTGCACTTGTGGAAAATTGCAGGATATGATTCATGTTTTTCCCTTTCAGTGTAATGATAACTTTAAAAAAGACAGTGACAGATGTTTTAGTTGCTTGTTAGAGAGGGGGGAAGAGACTGTATTAAAATTAGGCCTGTTAATAAACAGATGTTTTTGTAACTAAACAAATCCCTGCTTGTGTGTGTATTGTTTATGTATCTTATACATAAACAATACACACACACAAACAGGGAATTTAGTTATAAAGTATAAAAAATATATAGTTTACTTAGTTAGCTGTATATTTGCAGAGCTTGTTTGGATTTGACTGATGTCCCAGAGTCCATTGTGAGGAAATGAAGGCTATAAAAAAGACAAATTATTCAGAGGCCTAACAGGCACATAATTGGCAGTGTACTGAACACATCACCAGTACTTTAGAAGTTTAGTCCTTCCTTAGAAGTGCATATTTATCATGCTCAGATTTTGTGCCTAAGAAACTTTAATAATGGACCTTATAAAGTTATAAGTTATCTTTTAAAAGTTATTTAAATGAAAGCAATTTTTGATAGTTGACAGTTGAAACCCAGCCACTGGGGTAAACTGGGGTAGATCCTATTTTTCATGTAGTTACCCAGGTAGTTTCATCAAGTCTAAAGGATGCAAACATGTAACTGCAAGCGTTTTGTCCCAGATACAGTCCTTCTATAGAACTTGTGATTTGGCGTATCAGATAAGCCACTAAATGAGATAATAAACATAAAATAATAACTTTGTTTCACTGTGTTCACCTTGTCAGGTCTTGAAACAAAGCTAGATCCCATAGTCCCCCGTGTTCTGTTTCTACGTGCTGTGGACTTTCTAGGTAAAACGTTAACATGAATTATCAACAAACTGTGTCAGAGAAAAATGATTCTGTTCTCCTCATGATCAAAGCAGATCTCCTAAAGCCTTGGTTGGCTGCTTTCTCAGAGATGAAGGGGCAAGGATCAAGGCCTTTGGGCCTCACATTATTTTAAAGCAGTCCATCTTGGTATAACCAGGCTTAAAGTAGGTAATGGAACACCAGTATGGAATCGGTGTGGCACTGTCTGGTGCCCGGGGGGGACTACACTATTTTGTGTCTTTTTAGTGTTTAAATGATCCCATTGCTGGAGTTTTATTTCTGTTGAAGTGTTTTAATGTAACCATTTTCAAAACCTCCTAAAAACTATTGCGTTTTCAGTAACCATCCAATATACCAGTGTGTTTGTTGATTCAACCATTAGCAATCCATGTTTGGCTATTCAATATCTCATTAACTAAGTTAGGTAAGTTAGCTGGTGGTGAAATTTCACAATCATTGAATGACTGACTGGGAGCTTTTGAGGAGAGGTTAGGGTTAGGGTTAGGGTTAGGGTTAGCCGTTCAGTATCAGGAAGATTTTTGGTGACAAGTAATTATTGTTGTTTTTTTATTGTGATACTGTTAATTTGAATATATTCTAATGTTAAATTGTTCTAATTCTTTTTTTCTGAGAAAATGTACACTTATTATCCAGATAATTTACTTTAAACATTTCCTTTGGCCCAAGACTTTTGCACAGGACTCAGTATGCAGGAAAACTGGGTACCCAGCCCAACCTGACAACAGGTTGAAATGGGTTGATAAATATTGGTGAGGTTTGATGCCCAAAGCCATGTTTTATGAGGGCAACTTTATCCATCTTTTTATTGTCTGGTTACATTATATTTTGGTCCCCGGGATGGAAATATAATTGCACAAGTGCATTTGCAAAAATGTATCAGTACATGAATCATGATGAAATTATGCAAATAAATCTGTGTTTATATTGACCCCAGATAGTTTAATTAGGATTGAAAAACTGAGTAGATGTTCTGAAACCTGAATACAAGCCTGTCCAAAAAGCTGAAAATTACATGGGCCTTACTGTCCCCCTCAGTATCGCTGTACGTGTAAGAAATGAAATTTCTTGTTAGATTTTCTCTTGTTTGTTTTATATAGTGTGTGTAGAAAATAACAGCACACACACACACACACACACATATATATATATATATATTTAAATGTGTATATATAATTATATAAAAATATACATGTACATATATATATATATATTATTTATATGTATAATTTATTTTTTATATGTAAGGGCAACTGGTCCTTTAAGATCATTCAAAAAGGAAAAAAAATGAAAACCCTGGTACTGTGCACTGGTGATGCAGAGGAGCTGGTGCCCTTGCCCTACTTTCGTGTCTCACTGATTCCATGCGTCAGCCCAGCTGGTTAAATGGGCAGTTCATTAGTTCTCTGAACAAGCACCTGCTGGGCACCATTAGTGGTGCAACAGTTCATGGGCAAAGGAAGACAATTTTTCAAGTCAAAAAATCTTGTCTTGTGGTCTGCCCTTGGTTCACAGTATAAATAACTGTATTGTAAACTCAGGACATGCTAATGTATTACAGATGGAAGTAATTCATTATACAATACTCTTCAGCAACAAAGTTAAAGTTTGCTGTAGAAAGACTAATGAGAGTCAATGAGAATATCACAGAGCATTTTGTTTTTCTTTCACTTCTTCCATGCTGAAAAACAAAAGATTGGATAAGATTAGATTCAACTTGTCAATGTACCAGTACAAAGCAATGCGGTTTTGCATCTAACCAAACAGTGCAAATAGTTGAGAAAGGTGCAATCAACAGTAGGTGCAAATAGTACATTAACGTGCACTTATACCTATAATATGGTAATATAGAGAGCATATAGATATGATGGGAATATCAGAGTTATGTTCATACGAATGAATGGAGTGTCCCCATAATGATAGGAATACATACAATATATATATATATATATATATATATATATATATATAACTGAAGTGTTGTTGCTTTACCTATAAGCTACATATCTGTGAAGTATATTTTACCTATACGTTTAACGCTTTATATAGCATGTACAGTACCAGTCAAGTCATGTCTACTGAAAATCATCTGTCTTTCTACAAGATAACGGACCCTAGGCGCACCTGGATGTTATTTAGTAAGCATTATCTTGTGAACATCGAAAGAGATGTAGGGCTGTGACTGGTGACCTGTCCCCTGCCATTACATGACCTAAACCCTATAGGGCTGGTCTGGGATGAGATGGATAGAGGAGTAAGAGCAAGGGAGCCAGCTTGTGCCCAGAACTTGCGGAAACTCCTTCAGGATTGCAGGACTGTCACTGAAGAAAAAAGGGCGCTATTATGAAGAGTCAAAAATGTAAGATATCTTTGAGATGCTGAACAGTTTTTTTGGTCATTGCAATATTTGACATGTTTTGCTTCATTGCCCTGAGGCCTTTTACAGTAAGGTGAAGAACATAGCTGATAATTGTGGCCTTTATTTGCCATTTGCACTAGCACACTGGAATACTTAATTCTTCTCTTACCCCATTTTACTCTTAATAGCATAGGGAGGGGGGGGGGATCACATATCACATGCAGGACCCCTGGAGCTGGGGGTTAAGGGTTTTGCTATGAGGCCCACAGACATGTGACTGTTCTATCAGGGCTTGAACCAGTGATCGTCTGAACATGGGCATAGACTTAGTTGGCTGAGCCACTTGCCACCACTCAAAAATGGAGAGAAATGCATTAAAAGCAGGTCTGTCCAGACTTTTGACCAGTACTCTGTAGGAGTAGTATGCATGAGCAGAGCTAAAATATCCCTGAGAGAACCACAAACCTTTCAGTTAGTGACTGTTTGAACCGAAACTTTCTATGAATGATGTAAAAAAAAAAAAAAAAAAAACTGAGTTTGGTGTGTAACTTGGTGGAAATGTATAGCAAATAGCTGGACACTGTCAAAAAAGGTGTGATGTGGTGGGAGAAATTATCAGGCATCTCTCTCATTTATTAATCTCTGATTCCTACGGACTTTTATTGAATGGGATGTGTTTGTCTGCCTTTGGCAATATTTGTTCTGGAAATCTCCAAAGATAAATCTAAAACCAGGAAAGCACAAATCCTGGAAAGTTTTGTGTTCTTTATTGATTACATGGTTTAAAAAAAATCTTTTTCTATCCTCCAGTTGCTCTCATTTGTTGCTTATTGTGGCGGGTGCCCTCTAAACAGATCAATATCTGGGGTCATCACTCACCATTCAGATCCATTGGGGGAAACGGGTTATCTGTTTAGACATTGCACAATAACGAATTTACGTCACTTCAGTTAAAATTACAATATTACATCATTCTATGTAATTAAGACCTGAAACAGTGATTTGAACTTTACTATTTCCACATGAAGATTTTTTTTTCTGCAAACAGTGATAAATGTTCCATTTATATATGCATAATATACACACATACATACATACACACATACATACATACATACGTGTGTGTCCCATTCTGTTCTCTCTTTGATTTGATTGAAATATTTCAGCCATTAATTGACAGTACCGAAGTTAAGAAGTTCTGTCACGCTACACATGCCATAAAGTTCATATGACATACATAAAAATGTGCCCCTTGCAAACCATTATACTTTCCTACAGAAGAGAACTCTGCATAGCAGTTTCTTCAAATGATTAAAATTCAAGGACAATGATTTGAAACCCTTTTCACATATGTCTGGTTCAGGGGGTCTTCCACAGTGTTAACCTCATGTTTTATAAAATGATAAAATATACGGATTTTATTATGGATTTGCGCTAATTGTGTGTACTGCTCTTACTGCCCTATATCAGATGATCCAAAAGCCTTTCTCCCTCTACAGTTTAGTGAGATGGTGTGTATTCAGTTCACTCAAAGGCCACTTTATTAGTTGCATCAGGCTGAGTAGCGGGTAGGAGTCCACAGGATCCTCTTTTGCATCCAGAATCATGTCAAGGCTTCTTCATGCTACTGTTGTGCTGAGCTGTTCTTTTTGCCCTTGTGCCCTTCCTGTCGTCTTCACGAGTCTGGCCACTATCCTCTGATTTCTCTCATTAAAAAGGTGTTTTCACCCACATAATTGCCAGTGACTGGCTGGTTTCTTTGTTTATTGCCCCCTGTTCTGTAAACTCCAGATGCTAGTGTACAAAAATCCCAGTAGGTTGCCTGTTTCTAACATCCCAGAATTACCACGTATGGCACCAGTTATCAAGCTACATTCAAGATCATTTAGACCTGGGCAACTCGGCTACACTGATGCGTAACTGAAAGGCGAGTGACCCCCCCACCCCGTCTGCGTGTATCAGCTTGCAGTGACATGACTTGCCGTCGGAAAGCAGGGTGTTTGCATTAACGAGCAGGTGTGCAGGTCCGCCTAATAGACTGGTCACTGTGTCTTTGAGTCTGTATGCTTGTTCTGAAGTTTTAATAGTGGAGGACAGCATGCAGCAGTAAATTGCACTCTTAGCTGGTGAATAAGCACCTGCTTGCTCTCCCAGGCTGGGAAAGGGATCGCAGTCTCTCTTGTGTATCAGCTGTCTCATGTTCACCGTTGTGCCGGTCAGCATCTTTTGTCTATATTGTCTGTGACTGGCTGATCAGTGTTCCTGCTCTGGGTCCTATGGAACTTCAGATGCATTCTCTCATAACTCAGCAAAACTAGGTTTTTCCCCCCTTTTCTCGATGCTGTATTCATTGTGTTATTTGTATTGTATCCTGCGAAACTGATACTTAATTTTCCAAGGTTTTTGGAACGGCTGTTTAACCATTTACTGCTTATTGTCAGAGAGCTTATGATGATTTAAAGCAGAGGGAGGGATTTCAAGTCATGTATGCTCTCTCGGATTTAAACCCACATCCTTTGCATTGTCAATACAATGTTCTACCTGTTGAGCTACAGGAGCTTCTGTCACTCCTGCGTATTTCCCGGCGTCACTGTGAAATCCTTGCTCTCCCTTCTTTTACACATTAGCCAATGTTAATAGTTAAAAGCTCCTCCTGCCAGTTGTCAATCAGATAGTTCTACAAACAAATTGCTCCCCATTGGTTTCCCAGCAGAAAAGTGGCTAATTTCTTTGAATGTATCATTAAATCACTTAGAGGAAAGGTGTTTCTCATACATGTAAAACAGAGGTAGATAGCTGAATGACTTTTACCTCAGTCAGAGTCCGATCTGAGGTCCGTGATCCATGGGCGCAGAAGACCTTTTCTTTAAAAATGTGATCAATGTTGGTTCTACCTCACAGGAGGTTTGAATAAATAAATAACAATATTCAGTTACTGTTTCCAGTTATTATTTTGAGATCTCCCTCTTCTCTGAGGACATATTGCCCGTCTTTTTCAATGGTGCAATATTTTACTTTTTGGTTTTAAATACAAAGTCCAAAATACATATACTAGGTCCTCAAGAAATACATCACGGTTCAAACATTCTTCTGCACTGCTGGGCTTATTTTAAAACATTTTCTCTTTGAATTTCCTTTTGTGTGTGTGTGTCATTGCAGACTTCCCTGTATCTTGCTGTTTCCGCAAGCTCTTAATTAGTTAAATTGATGTTGTATGTTTATATGTAATGGAGAACCTGGCATAAACAGATATGTTAAAAACGTAAGTGCTTTGTTTGCTCCAGCTGATAAATTGATATTATGAAGAGGCATGAGATGCAGCTGATGTTTACAAGTGGGATTTATTGTGTAATCATGATTCACTGACAGTTCTCACTAGAATGATAATTTGTTTACTCTCAGGATATTTTATAGGCATTATTGCCAGTTTAACATTAGCAACAGAAAGGGCTATTTTGGTTGTAAATAATCCCCCATTTTTGCCAAGATTTGCTATTTCAAATGAGCTGTCATTGGTTTGCTGTACCTTATAACTTTGCGAGTCATTTTATTTCAGCCGTTACTCATCAACCAAAAAAAGCAAACATTATTTAAAAAGTTAATACTGTTGAACAGTGGAATCATCGTAATGGTAACCCTGGTTTAAGATGAAATGGAACCGGGCCTTTTATAACGGTACATAGCAAAGTCTTGATGAACAAAGATTTTGCTGATTTATGCATTTATTTATATATATAATATATAGATTTTTTCCACATTCCTTTCAGTGCCCAAACTGTATGGCCAACAGATTATAATGGAAAATGCCCTTTGCTGATAAAATCTCTTCTTGTTGCTATGATGAATTAGTAACAAGTCAGTTTATTCAGGTGCATTTTACACACCTGCATACTGCTTACAGTATACTTCTGAGATTGCCTAAGATTGACCTGCCTTAAAAGAGAAGTTCAGTGTCTTAAAACCTAAACAATGATTATTTTCTAAATAAAATGCACATTAAAGTACTTTTAGGAATGCTACATTTTGTTAAGCTTTGTGCTAAAGACTTGATAAGTTGATTGAAAAGGCAGTTCATAATGCCTTATATAAGATTAATTTGAACAGAACTGGAGACAGGTTATATCACATTATGTGTAATATTTAACAGACAGATTATTAAATGATAATATCTGTGAAGAATATTAAAATATAAATATTTCACTTTACGATTATATGTGACGGTTGTGTGAGTTATGGGTGTAGATTTAAATTTGTTTTGCACAATATAATCTTTCAGTTGTCAATGTGTGTACTGTTTGCACACGCTGCCCTTTATGTTCTGTTGCTGCAGCACCTGGGACAACCACTGGGAATGTTATGTGCAGTGAAAGCCTCACTGGATTTGGGAAAAAAAATGACATCACTTTGGCATTTTTACAGTGTCACACAGTGCTGTTTCTTTGTCACCGATGCTGTGACTCAAGAGAAGAATGTCACAGACATATACTGTAGAGGATCTTTCTAAAACGATAATATTTTCTTACTTGGTGTTATATGTTATTAGGGGTAATGTATGAATTGTAATATATGTATGTATATATTACTATTTTTATCATTTTTATGTTTTTGTTTTTAGTACTTTAAGGTGTCATTCTCCTCTGACCTCTCTTATTAGCAAGGTTTTTTCATCCACAGAACTGGTGCCGACTGTATGACCCTTGTTTATTGCACCAAGTTCTGTGAACTCAAGTCACTGTAGCCTGTGGGGGAAAAGCCTAGGATGGTGACTGGTTCTGAGATGCTGGAACCACAATGTCTTTCACAATGTTCAAAAACACTCCTCACTCAGACTCACCAATCATATACGCTATCCATTGTAATGCTTAGCCAAGCAGTAAGTGCACCTCTTGACTCTAGTCTGTGTCCTTTATGTATGCAGTTGCCGTCATATGATTTGCTGTTTGGAGGTGCAGGCTGCTTGCTGTAATGAGCATTAGTGTATGTTATAGAACAATCTGCAGAAAGTAACAGAGATTTAGCTGGCGTCCTGGGCTTTAAGTATCAGGTGGCCCCCTTCCATCTGTCTCCTCTGGAATATTGCACTTGGCAATAAGGCACCTTTCTCCGCTTCCTCTGGCAGATGGGTGCTGGATGCTAAAATGTAATTTGCCTCTCTAATTGTATTGTCTCATTTCAAATTTATCTGCTTTGCAGATCATGTACATTGGTTTATGGGACTCTGACATACAGTATCTCTTAAATCCCCTTCCTTACCAGTGCTCGGCAATAAAGTTCACATTGATTCTTTGGAGTTGGCATTTATTTACATTACTGCGCTGCACTCCGGGGATAATGTTCAATAAAGCAGATGTGTTGCTAAAATGCACATGATATTGCATACGATCGAAAATGCATGCTTTATAACTCCTGCCTACTGAGATATACAAAGCGCTAATTAGAGCCTGGATGAGCAATGCCTGATAAGAACATCTGTTTCCTTTTGAATGGTTCCTCTGTGATCCCCTTTTCAGTCCTCTTTTACATATTTTCTTTATTGCGTTGGCTGGCAATGCACACACTTTAATAACCGTATAATTGGAACAGGAATAACACAAGACTCTACATGTGATATAACTGTCAGATGTAGTTCTGTCTATGGAAATTGAACCAGTGTTGTTTAAGGCTTGTCCTGGGTAATAAAAAAATGAGTAAATTATAATTGCATTGACTAAGATTCCTAGTCAATGCAATTATAATTTACTCCTTTTTTTATTAGGATCGGGCACCAATGGGTAATATGATCAGTCTCCCATGGCTGATCCAGTGCAGGGTTTCTGGCTGTGGTCTGCAGCCTGCCAGAAGTAGAGCGGGGTGCGAGGCGGGCGATGCCCTGAATGGGGTGCCAGTGCGTCGTAAGGCAGGCATGTTGTATCATATGCTGCGAACGATTTGGAGTCGTCTACATACCTAACTGCATGTTTTTGGACTGTGGAGGAAAACCAGCATACTCAAAATAAGCCGACACAGGGAGAACATGCAAACTCCATGCACGGACCACCAGGGTGGGACCCGAACCCGTCTCTGTTCTGTAGGTGTGCAGCTGCTGCTGTGGTGCTGCCACTAATTCCTATCAGATCTTTGGTGACTCACAGATGAGAAGAATATGCTAAGGGGTACAAAAAAAGCCACACAGTACTTGTTCTTCCCATTATGGACACTTTGTGACAACAAGTACTGTACTTAATATCCACAGCAATGTCCTGAAATGGTGTAAGGAGACATTTACAGGTAATTTGTACCCAACGTCTGTGATAAAACAGGAATTAGCTAATAAGGGAACCTTTTCTCTGGACTAAATACAGCAAAAATGTTTTTTCTAAAGCATTCTGGAGATTGGAGATCAGTTAATTCTCCATAAGTGAATATATGGGTAAGAAAGCTACAGAGTAAAACTGGCTAATAGAGCAATAATTTCTCCTTAACCCCAAAGGGTTAGGAAGGTGATTTCAGCCTATGGCATGCAGCCTCCGTAAGCACACACTAATTATTAGTGAAATAAAACTTTGAGTTAGCAGAATGCATGTAAAACACGGTAAGAAAGGCACATAACATTAGCACAGTACTCTACTTGAACAAACCTTCTAAAAACCTGCTAATTATTTAATTATTTATTTATTTTCAGCAATCTAAAATGTCAGTTGTTAATTAATGGCATGTTTGTTTTTTGATTCCCTTGCACAAATAGCTGTTATGTTGTATTGAAAGTAATTATCAAAGAGCAGACTTGAAAGGGTCAAATTATATTACAGTACATGTTCACATTTATCCATTACAGCAAATTTTCTAATCATACTTTACTGAGCAAACAAATTACATTAAAATGTAACTGGCACACATTTTCCTTTCCCCGTGCTTTTTTGCATTGTATTAAATGTCTCGAGCCTAGAACCCTGTCTGCCGCAAACAGGCCTGAAAGTGGCCCACCCAGGGAGCTTTGATGCTTGGTGAATCGCCTATTCATTCTGACTCAAACACCATAACTCCAATGGCAAAATGAAGTGCTGTGGTAGACTGGTCAAGCAGTCAGTTACAAATGCTGGAAATTATCAGTCTTTATACTGAGTCAGGGCCAAATGCTTGTTGGTAAATCTACCAGTTCTGTCTTTTTTTATGAAAATAAAGTAAATGCTTAAATGTTAATTTGCTCTTCCATCCTGTACATCAGAATGCTACACAACACTTATTTTATAAATTGTATTGGTTTAAACATTTGTGATGTTCTGCTAATTATAAGCAAATAAACTGCAGTTTCCAGAATGCTCCCTCACTCCAGTTCTTTCACACGAGGTTATGACTAGAGCTTAGGAGGCAGGTCTTTTGCTCCCTTCACAGCTGGAGATCCCTCAGTCACTGCAGAACATGAAAGTGAAGCCTCAGGAGCGAGTGAATCTAGTGGGAGTATCAGTGTCCCAAATCCAATCCAGTGGATGTAAAATATGAGAGTGTTTATACTGTTTGAGCCAAGCAGCAATGGACAGTAAATCACAATCCTTGAAAGGCTTTCCATGTCTGATTCCTTACCACCACATATACTTCAGACACTGGAGCAGTTACTCGTCTACAAGGAACTCATTTTCATTCTATTTTGGTGTTCAAGCTGGAATATACTATTTTCCAACTGTAATTGTCAGTATATTTATGACATTAGTAATACAAGAACAGTACAATATGTAAATATGAATAAACTGTTTTTTTTTCTCTCTGCCATCGACACTTGTAGTTTAAAATTGGTTCAACCAAAGGTAATGTTCTTATGAACTTTATAAACACCCCATGCACTATATGGTGAGATTCTTGGACACAGCTTATGACATGAAACCAGTGTGCCATTCATTAAGAAGTATATAATCTGCAGTGAAGACCACAGCCGTGAAATGATGTGCATTGCTGGTATCGCATGCATCTCTTGCTGAGAATGTGCTCCTTCATGGGGTCCGTGTGAGGAATCTGCCGTAACCTGCTTCATTTATTTGGTTTATGGAGAGGAAGATGGCGAGAGAGAAAGAGAAACATTTTAGATCCCCCTGACTGTGTTATCCCTATTTTAATAAGGAATTCTAGTGGCTTGTGCAGTTGTCCAGTGGCATGCTGAGAGCCAGCTATTGTCCATTTTATGATGGCCTGACAGTTGAAAATGGGCAATTTTTCACTCACACTGACCGACAAGGATACTTTGGTCCTTTTTTGTGCTTGTGTTGTATTTACAAAAGAAAGAGGGTAACATAAGATGTAGATTTTCCAGGTTGTCCCTCGGTCGGATACAGCATATTTTATTGATTTTGTAGCCAGTTGTTCTGCCTGTATATTTGGGCCCGTAAGGATGATCAAAATGCATTTATTATTAAGTCGCTGTTTTGTGTTGCTTGTATTGATTATTTAACATGCATCCCCTAATCGATCTTCATCCGCTAAACAACCGCTATAGATTTGGGCAGCAAGACACACAGCAAACCACTGCATTTTCCATATGAATTAGAGTACGCTTTATGCTGTGAAATATACATAAATAAATGCTGTTTGCTGTTTGAATAATGGTTGCTGATAATGATACTGAACAATAATAAGCCTATTTGTGGCATTTTTTTTTAATTACATGAGTTTGAGTCACAGTCTCATATATATTGCATGCCACAGTAACAGTGCAAGTAGCCATCTGCTTAAGCATATGTTCTAAACAAGCCTTGACTGCATACACTACAATAAGCAGTTCTGTAAAGCTGTGCCCTAATAAATAACGTTCTTTGCCTGAATGGATGAATGCATTTTGAAAAGTTTTTTTCATTTGTTAAGTATAATGCTTATTTTGCTGCGAGAGTAGAATATGCTTTGTTGAACTTGAATTCTGCTACTTGTTTGCATTCTTGTTTGAAGACCTTGAGTTAAAGGCTTCTTTGAACAGTCGTTTTAACCTTGCATATCTTTGTACTTTCTCTGTGTTGGCATGTCAGTGATCTGGACCGGGCTTCTGTTTGAAAGCGGAGTTGTTACATTTTGTGGAATGTTCCTGAACTCTGCTGCTGGTGTTGATTTCCTTGTAAGCAGCAGAGAAACACAAAGAGAGTGGTGTATTCCTTTGTGAAAGCACATTTTATTGGAATCAACAGTCAATACGTTTCCTTCAAAAGAGAAACTAAAGTCATGTTTCTCATAACAGCCTAATAGCACAGTATATAATAACAGGAAATATTGAATTTTCCTTTTTTGGAGGACCATGAAAACCACGCCATATTCAGTTCATTTTTCCATTGCTTTTTTTGAGTAATAGTCTTATCATATTTCCCCTACACTTCCCTGCAGAGAAAAGGCATGGTAGTTAATGCATTGCAAACATTACTAATGTTATTGTGCATTTAAGTTGAAGGTCTTAATCTTTTTTTTTATTTCAAAGCTGTTCAAGAAATGGAAATGCTACAGAAAGGGGAACAGCGAGTTATATTAATGACACTGAGGTTCATGCTGGATTCCGTATTGCATATTTATTACAGATAATACAGCACTGAACACGCATCATGTATGCTTTTCTGCCATCTGATTGTCAGGAACGTGCAGCTATGCGATGTGCAGTGACCAGGCCAGTTCATCATACACAGCTTTCTGCTAATTCAAGGTGATGTTCTACTTTGTACCTGCGCGATTCATCCTTCTTTTATTCTGTTCCACTGCTGCAGAGGGTTCTTGACCTCATTCTGTGTTCCAATTCCACTTCTATGTTATTTTATAGGCACTGGGGAACAATGCAGACATCATGTGGGTGTCACTGTCAGAGACCGCCCGATTTACACTCTGCTCAAGAAAAATATCACTAAATGTCCTTCTGAGAAATAACACATGGCGATGCCTTGTTCTGTTGCCAATCTTTGGGCTTGTCTCGGGAATCACAGGCCATAAAGAATGCAATACAAAAAAAGTTATATCATGACTATAGCGACCAACATTATCACGATCATCAGTTTAGTCACTTTTTTTGTTAAAATGTGCTAAAAATGTACAGAAAGTACTTGATACATAAACTGACATAATCCCACCAGGTTTTACAGTGTATTAAGAACACAGATAATTAACATAATAACATAACATAATAACAAGAATGAAAACAAAGATTGGAGAGGTGGAAGTAGCTTTTAGCGGAAAATCCCACTAAACAAAGCACACGCATTTGTGCGAGACAACGCAAGTAATATGAAAAAGGCAACGGATGATTTGGGCTGATTTGTGCATTTGCTGCAGCTACCATGTTTTGCCGAAAACAAGACAGGGTCTTATATTAAATTAAGGGCTTATTTTCAGAGGATGTCTTATTTTCCCCATGTACAACAAACTACAGTATATTTAGGAGGAGCAGTGTTTTCGCCCTGACATGGGTACTGTCCAATTGCAAATAGGAAAAGGGTAGGTCCACACTTCTTGTTCGTGATTGGACAGTGCCAATGTCACTCCAAGGGTACTATCCAATCACGAACAAGAAGTGTGGTCCTACCCTAATAAACGGTCGCTGACCAAATTCCCAGCCCAGCAGGTGCAAGGCCACAGCTCAGGTTTATAAATTTGGTTGGTTTGTAATGTGATGCTCCCTCTCTGTGTGCCCATGTTAAGGGACCACGGAGAGATTGTACAGCTTGACACACATCTTGAGGGTAATTAACATGCATTCCTATCTCAGTGATTCAGTGCCTTCAGACCTGTCCTCCTTCAGTGCTGCAGTGACAGGATACCTGTTTCTGTGTCAGGTTTTAGCTCCCTGTCTCTATGCGCAGTTCAGTCATTACCACCTCTGTGCTTGAGTTTCTGTCATGACATGACAAAAGGTCTGCTTTTTTAGACACTCTCTCTGTGAGACGTACATTTTTATCTCCAGGAGGCTTTCTGTAGAATCTGCTGGACAGCAGGCAATTAAATTATAGTAACTCAGACACCTTTAGTATTATTTAATGATATTCTATGTCCCTTGGCATACGCTAATTTAAATGCATTTATACCTACCTGAGAAACACATGTTATTAAAGAAAAGCCACAGTTATGTCCTCTTCGTGTGTTTTTGTCTTACTATTTCTAGCCATCTTGACTTCGAAACCAGTTCATTTCATATCATGACAAAATCGCTTTATGTAGTTCTTTTATCATGCTATATTCAAACATTAATATGACTGCTAAATTACGAGATGATAGATCATTTTCTTAGTAACCATTGGACAAAGTTCTGTCTCAGAGTCCTCCTTAACAGTGGACACACCTCTCTGCGTGTTCATAGTTATCTCCCAGATAGCATGTCACAGTCCTTGTTAGATCCCTGATGGCTTCAATAAAACTAGGCAATAAAAATAGGCAATTAAAATGGAACAGACACTTCTGAGGCAGAAACTGGATCATTTAATTAACCTTGAATATCAGCCTTGTTTAAAAATGTGGTAGTGTACATTTATATGAGCCAGCTAATTTGGGGTAAATTTTACTTACTTTGTCTATTGTGCTGTAATGACTTTTTAAAGACCAATTTGACCTCCATGGACAGAAGCTATCCTATATTGCCTATTGTAAAATTTGTGCCTCTTTCACCCAGAAGGCCATTAGAAACAAGACACAAAATTATGGAAACAGGCCAGCTCAGAATTATTTAAGTGAAAAGTACATTAGTAATATTAGATTTTTCCTGCTGTCTTTACATATCCAGTTGAATATTTACTGAAATAGTTCATATTTTATTGTGTCTCCTAGGGGAACAACAGCAGGGTCTGAGCCAGAACTTTTTGTTTGCTAAAAAATGTGCTTTCTAGTGTTTGCTGAGTCTACAACTGTCAGGCTGAATTCAGGCTGAATTCACTGGCAATGTAGTGAATTAATTTTTCTTCTTACTCATAGTAAGCATGCTAAATAATAATTAACCATTTTAAATAACCAAGCAGAAAAAGAAAATTAAGATACTGTGTCTTTTAGACTTTTTTTGTTCCTGGAACTTAAATTAAGCATGGAATTGTATCAGTTTTATTTCCAATTTCTCTGTTAAATGTGAGCTTTTGCTAAATGTGACTGATTCTGTGGTGGAAAGTTTGGCTTGGCAGAAGCACGCTATTTGGTTTCATGTGTTCCTTTGGAATCCACCGGAGCAGCAGAACAAATGGATTAGTGAGAGCCGAGCATTTCATCCTTCCATCATAAAAGATTTCCCTAGACGCAGTTTTCAAATCGCAGCCGTAAATGTCAAGCGTGATATTGTAGAAGTGAGAGGAGTCACCTTGCCGAGAAATAGTTGGACATAGAAATAAATGTTTACCGTGGAAATTTATGCTGGTTCTTACTGTCACATGAATTATTCCAAAGCTGAGAAGGAAGATGGCTTAAATGTTTACTTCCTTATAACACCTGTTGGCTCAGATATAGGCCGGTAGGCCTTTACACCGCAGAAGTATCAGTTATTACATTCTTCTGTTTGTTGTTGCAGTGTGCTGGTTAGGTGGCAGATTTTACACAAAAATCAGGCTGCCCACTGTCACTAATAACTCGATGGTGCAGTAGTTGGTAACCCCTCGACTATTTTTTCCCTGTTTTTCATTCTTTTCTGCCTCGTTTCATTACATTTAATTCACATTCTGTTGTGATTTGACCATGGCCTCAAACTGAGGCAAGTCATTGACCTGCTAACTCCTATGTAGATAGCTTTTGTCGTACGTGTTCCACCATCAGGGGGGGTGCCGTGTGTGAGGTCATATACTAATCTGTAGTACATTCCTACATAAGACACCCTGCGTTTAACCTGTCTCCCTGTCTATAAAAAGTCCCCCCCCCACTGTAAAACCTCAATAAGGGATGCTCCAATATCCCCAATTACTATAGACCAGTGTCACTGACATCTCATATTATAAAGATATTTGATAGGCTAGTTCTCCTCCATTTGAGACGAAGGATGTCCTACACATACAGGTGTAGCACTGCTGTCCTGCACCTCTTTCACTGAGCTTAGTTACACATGGATAAGTTGATCTTCTCTGGTTTGTCTGACAACGTTCAGGCTTCTCTCCTTGGAATGAAGCAGGGTGCGGGCTGAGGATGCCACGGCTGCCTGCGTCACAGTTTCCTTCTTCAGCTGGCCACAGTTTTCCCACATTCAGTAACTGCATACGCCTCAGGCAGGTACCACGTAGGTTCCCGCTGTCTGCAAAAGCTTACTGATGATTCTATAGTCTGTCTGCGGGAGAGCTTTGTTGGTTGATTTTAAGAGGATTCACTTGCAGTTCAGTGTTGGAAGGACAGAGGAGCAGGCAGTGGAGAGCAGGGAACCCCTGAGTGCTACTACTAGCCAGCAGAGACCTGGTACAGTCGAGAAGCACCTTGAACCAAAGGTTTATCCTCAAGGTAAATGACAGGCATTCCTTTCTGCCCCAGCTGGCTCTTTGATCGGATTGGAGTTATTAATGTTTGTGATGCTGCCGATGCAAGCTTTGATTGTTGGGTGTAATGCCCAGTTTCTTAATCACCATGTGGTCTGCTGTGTACCTGGCAAGGAGCATATGGGTCCTTTTTGGGGATTTGAAGTACCACCTAGAGGTGTTAAGCAGCCTTCTCCACTTGCCTGCTCATCAGCATCACTCGCTTCGCTCTTCATCATCAATGGGTCGTGCTGCCGATCCTGTCTGCCTTTGGTTTTTTTCCACCCACCGGATGTCCTAAGCAGTCTCCCTCACTTCAGGCCCTTCGTGAACAGAAGGTCAAAAACACTGTAATGATTAATGAGGACTGAGTGTGGGATTGCTCTTTTATTTCCACTTGCTTATTCCTCCTGGACCACCTCCGTCTCATTTCGAAATGTCACGCACTCCACAGAGTGCGCGTGAATGCACGCAGAAATGACCCCCGGGCTGGACCGTCAGGAGAAATCTAGACAAGCACCATCTTTGACATCCTCGTTTGAGTGGCCATTCAGAACACTTTTTTATTCAAATAACCTAATGGAGATTTGCATCCATTTACATCCATGTGATGGTCATTTAAAAACCTGAGCCATTACTGACAAATGTAATGCATTACAATCCCTGAAATCCTTAAACCCCGGCTAATCAAATAGACTCAGTCTCCGCTAGTTGAGCCCAATTATTTATTTCAACACATAATTAAATGTTTACTTTCTGTTGTGATAGATCTAGGAGGCGTGGGCAGTTCAGTGCTGCAGGAGAGCATCTGACGGATTAGACTTTACAGAACAGTGAGTATATTAGTATACACATGTTTGCCTTTGTTACTGTGGGAAAAACACTGAATATGAATCAGTAAGCTGGAAATTGTCTTCCATTTTCCTACAAAGAACAAATAGGGAGACCTTGCAGGCAAATTCCTTTTAATTAACCATAAGTAACTCACCATATATGTGCTTGCCTTGGCAGCACGTATACTAAAATTGGAATGATACAAAGATCAGTATGGCCCACATGCAAAAAGGATGGCATGCACATGAAGGTGTTGGTGGGTTAGAACTCTGTGCATATGGTCAGAAGGTTGCAGGTTCTAATCCCTTGGTGGGGACAGTAATTTTGCCCTTGGGAAATACCCTTAACCCCGGCTGCTCCAAGGACTGGGTGACCCTGCTCTCACACTACTTTGGATCTATCTGGGAGATACACTACACTACTTTGGATAAAAGCATCTTTAGGGATGTCAGATTGCACAATGGATTAAAGAAATCGAAGCTGGCTTTCAAAGAATCAGCTGTGGGCCCCATTTTCTGACTGCTGCTTTATTGTGCTGCCTAAAAAGTTGACCATTCCCAAATATAATGGGAGGCATTCAGGCAAAAGAAGATGTAGAATGAAACGTATTTATCTATTGATGAAAGGGCTCTTCATAGGGACCTGATCCATTCTGCACTGCACGACATCCATCATCTCTTCCCAGTGATTAAAAGATTTGTTTTCTGTCATATCCACTATTTACATATTTCTGTTTTGCCACTGGTTTCTTTGTTGGTACAGTAATGCGGAAAAACATAATCATTTGCTTTAGATCGTGTTGCTTTTATGTTCTACATAACCTGATTAGTGTGGAGAACAGACAGTAGTTTCCCAGATGAATCTGGGGTCCAGGGTGCCCTCCTATAGTGCCCTCCACCTTCTCTTCATTAAAACACTCTTAGGAGAAAGGCAAATGTGGCGGATGACTTGTGGGCGTTGTGCTGTCTGTGCTGATAGCGTTATCGTGCACATGATGTGCTGCATTACGTCGGGAGCTAAGGGAGGATTAAAGGGGGCTTTGGGAAGTGTCCCTTAAGTACAGCTTCATTGTCTTTATTGCATGCGTCATTTATCGAGGTTTTGAAAAGTACCTCTGTAGGTCAATGTTCATATTGTGACCTCACTATAATTTTACATTCAACAGCTAACCTGTTTTTGTAATGAAATAATCTGGAGTCTCAAGATGAAATACTTTTGTTTTTATTATTGATTTGAATACATGTTGCTATCCAGAGAGACAGAATGATAGAATGATACAATGATATCATTGTATTGCTGTGTAATTTTGGAGAGGTGTTGCTTTTGTAGTATAATTAAGTTGATATAACTGAGCCGGACAGCTTTGTTCTTGCTGTGTGATCATTGATTGTTTTTGTCCAGTTTTGTACATTTACAGTACATAAATGTAAATTAGCGTTGTCTCATAATGGATGCTGTAAAATGTAAATGGCTTCTCTAGGAAAGAGAGTCTTCCCTCTGCCCAACAGCACCAGTCTGGTAATTAATGTGTGAGATAATATGCTTGGTTAAACTCTGTTGGTTAAAGTGAACTTTCCCTCACTGCTGTGTTTCTGCTTGAATGGGCTGATCGAGGGCAGAGAGAGGTGAGGAGAAAGTGGTGGGGAAAGGAACACAAGAGGAGGCCATGCCCGGCGTCTGCCAGTGTGACACTGTGAGCTCAGAAAAGGAGGGAACTGAAAACAACTAATAACAATATTAATATTGATCATTAGTAATTAATAACTTCCCATATCAAGGGCAACAATTTCATGTGAAAGCACCAAGCCTACTGGAAAATAAAAAGCTAAGAAGGTAATCGGATTGAAAATTAGATTACAGATATTGTCATATGGGAGAAAACAGATTTACGC
The DNA here is from genome assembly GCA_026780765.1 of Petrocephalus schoutedeni. Taxonomy (NCBI): domain Eukaryota; kingdom Metazoa; phylum Chordata; class Actinopteri; order Osteoglossiformes; family Mormyridae; genus Petrocephalus; species Petrocephalus schoutedeni. The sequence goes on along the minus strand of JAODKL010000036.1, from coordinate 15,322,003 downwards.
ATAGAGTTCCTGTTACTTAAGCTAAGTTTATGCTGATTTTATAAATTATAATCTGTACTAAAGAAGCTGTGTCTGCATGCCGAAATCTGATGCTTAAAATCATTTCAGAAATTGGTTTAAATGGGTAAAGACTAGAATTTAAATGGAACGTTGGTGCATAATTGTTGGTGTAAATACTAAGTGGGGAAAAAGTAAACTTCAAGGGTGGGGAAATCATAATATAGGAATGCCACTTAATAAATCAACAGAAGACAGCCAGGAATGTAATTGTGTCCCCTTAAATTGTGTGAAAACATTTCAGGTCAATAAATGACTAATCATTTACAGGTTCGACTAATTTTGCTCTTCAGAGAGATCCAGTACAAACCTAAAAAAGAAAAATGAAACAGTTGCTCTCTCTCCAATTGTATATGAAGCCATTTCCTCTTTGCTTTGTATAGAAAGGAAAATATTTTTGGGTGGAGAAAGTTTATATTATTGGTAATAGTGTGCTGTGGTCAACAGGTTTTTGGCATTTCTATGCGGTATGTAATTTTAAGCAGTGTTTGTAAGGCTTTGTATGCCTCTTTGTCCCACAGCTATGTAGGATTTGCTTCTGGTAAGTTGTTGGTATCTTAGCCAAGCGATGCTTGTAAATAAATAAGCACGGATGTAAATGTATTGTGATGGGATTTTTATTGCTCCCTTATTAACTGAATTACAAACACATTTGTAGTACAGCCTCAAAGGAACAATTAATTTATGGTCTAGTTCAATTACATTTCTTTCATTTAATCCTCTCAAACATTTCAATGTCCCGCTTTGACCCAGTGCATATGCAGCATGAGGTGAGAAGACATGTCGAGAAGACATGAGTATCAGAAAATTCATTATGGAGTCTTAAAGCACTTATGTAAGTTGCTCTGACCAAGGGCGTCTGCCAAATGCTGTAAATGTAAATGTCGCTCTGCAGTGTCCCTGAATGGTAACCAACATGATCGTTGCTTTATTCATGAGGATCTGAGAGTTTCTCGCAGGTAGACAAAATTAGGGGACCGTAGCAGCTGCAATATTCTGTATGCAGACAGGAAGCCTGAATTACTCAACAAGCGCAAGCATTCAGTGGGAATCTGGTGACATTTTCGTTTAACCGAAAGTTTAATTGCTGGTCTCCTGAGCACACAGCCTCCTCCTCATAATCTGCCATATTTATGGCATTGACACAATGTCAGCGTAGTTTCCGAATAAATATTCCTCATACAGCTGATGGTTGTAAATTCAAAATCTATGTAGATGGAAAAACATATAGGAGGAGAACATGTAAGAATGTACATTTACGGCGTGTCTCACTCACAGATACCTTAGCTTTTTTTTTTACTGTAGAATCTGTAATATCCCATTAATTTTATGCCATGCTGCAAAACCCTCATTTTGGGAGAATATTACTGGGGGGGGGGGGTTGGGGGGGGGGGGGTCT
>JAODKL010000036.1:15310401-15320537 GCA_026780765.1 Petrocephalus schoutedeni | reverse complement strand
TATATTACCAGAACAAAATTATTACCGAATATTTGTAATTAAAACTGTTAAGGACTTTTCCCGTTTTGGTGAAGTAGCTGTAAATGTCACTGTATTGCCAAGACACAAATTTTCATTTAATTATGTTCTTAGGGTCAAATGAAAACCATACATCCATGTTAGATTACAGTCTCTGAAGTGATCTGTATATTTCCCCGCCACATGCTTTAAGCTGGTACTAAAGTTGTACTGTACTATACCTTTGAAGGACCTAGCTCCTCTCAGATTTCCCAGGGGCCTCTTACCATGTTAATGTGCCTCTGCCTTACATAAGATATGAAAACCTTAAGATAGTTGCATTGTAAGTATAAATTAATATAGCTTAGACCTAAATAAAGAGTTAAAGAGTTATTATTGTAAATATAACATTATAAGCAGAATTTTTGCCCATTTAATTTGGTTATATAATGAAAAATATTAGCTTAATTTTTATTTGTATACTATCCTTATAACTAAAGCATAATGAACTGGAACATCATGAGTATCATATCTCTTCATCTTTTCATTTTACGGTTCTGCCTAAATAATAATAATAAAAAAAAAAACATCCTTTCATGCCACTTTCTATTTATACTCTTGCTGAAAATGGAACATGATCGGCTTAATTTCTGGCTGTTTTATTTATAGATCCATGTCGCACAGGCCATTACGCATTCATGCTCTGTAACAGTAACATAGCCCGGGTTCAGCTTTTCATTCCGACGTGGTTTTGATGTTGCGCGGATTCAGCATGAGTGCAGAACGTAAGAATGCATCTCATCTGTAATGCAGCTGAGCGAAAATGGGCAGCTTTTCTCTTATATTGTAGGGCGATATTGATCTTACAACTGTTCCATTTTGTAGCTGCCTGTTATGATATTCGTCATGCTGTCAGGCCCCTAGTGCAACAAATTATTGGAAGTCAGAGTTGACGGCTTTATCCTTACAGGAGCTGCAATTCACCGGGAATAAGAAGCTCATGTGCTAAAGATTTATGACGGCTCATGTTATATATTTGAGATTGTGGTACGGTTGTGTCTAAGGTGCCCTGGCTCATTTAAAGTTCAATGGCATTTATCACTGCTGTAAGTTATTTTCCCTTTCAAAATCTCAGCAGATTCAATGTGATGCCCTGGTGATGCTAAGACCTTGGTGAGTCTTATCTGAAGTAGGGGTTCTTTGCAGATTTGGTAACACTTTCTATGAAACCGATATTCATAAAGCCTAATAACTCTTCTTATAATTCACTGAAACACATTCAAAGAGTATTATAAATGCAGTTGTAAATATTTATAAAAAAGTATGACCCATTATAGCCATGTGTATAACGCATTATGGATGCTCCATGATGCTCTATCTGTAATGCACTATACTGTAGATACCTTTATAATGCAGCACAAAGTATCCTTAATGCTTATACCGGCCATTATAATGCATTATGAAGGTATCTATAGTGCATTATAGATGAGAGCTTCATAATTCATTCATAATGTGTAATACACATGGCTTATAAAAGTGTTATGCCTTTTGATACATATTTATAGCCTTGTTTAAAATGCTTTATTGAATGCATTATTATTTGTTATGAATGTGTTAATAAATTACTGATAACATGGCCTTAAGTAAAGTGTTACCACGGTTTTTTTTTAATGTATCAGAAATAAATATATCATCTTAGGGTCAATAAGTCGAGGCATTTTGTGGTGTTCGTGTTCACGTACCTGTGACACCACCTGGATGTTTCCACTCGGGGTCGTGCGGAGAGGGCAGCAGGTGGCATCGGCTTCTCCTGAAGGATTTAGGCACTTAGGCGGCCATCAGCAGAAAAGCGGCTGCTCTGTCACAGCTGTTGCGCTAGAAGAGACCAGTCCCAGGATGCCGTCATTGAAAACAATGCGAAATATTCAGCAAGGTGTACTTGCCAGATCCATGTTAAAATAAACTGGAGCTGAGTCAACCAGACATTTAGAGAGAGCATGTCATTGTCTCTGATAATTAATTATGAAGAATGGGCCAGACTTTAGTTTCTTTCTCTACTGGAAATTCATGATACAGCCAATGTCAAGTTCAATAACCGATTATATTACAGGTTATTAATTACTAAAAAGGAAAAACAGGCACGTTAAATAGTTCATTAGTGTAGCTTGATTTGTTATAATCTCTTGAAAAATCTTTTAATATATCTGAATTTCTTTTTAAGCTGATTTTGTTGCTTAGAGGATGTTTCTGTAATAGTTTTTGTATTACAGTATTTTAGCTGAATGACCATTCCCTACGATGAGTTGGCCTCCATCCTTGTTTAGGGTCTGGACCTCCACAACCCTTCATAGGACAAGAGGGTACAAAAAAATGGATGGATGGACATTCACATTGTCATTGTATGTAGAGTATCTAATTAATGATTTAGCTGTCATCTTATATTTGCTAAATAAAGTAAATGTGTTGATCATCCTAACTTTAATTCCAAATTACATTCACAATTTTAAGATTGAACTGAAGATTTTTAGCCCTTTTCCCATGATAATTTCCCCATATGAAATTTGCCTACCGTTTAATGATGCTTTGGGGTCAGATTGACCCCAAACATGGGATAGGGGTTAAGACTGAACAAGATTTTTAAATGTTATTCAGTCATTTGCTTTCAGAAATGTTTTCGGTACCCTTTAGGGTGACAGTAAGTGATGTAGAGCTGGAATCTCGATGCAGCATAGCTCTTAGCTTCACTGAGATCCTGACAAGGTAGCTTCGCATCCAGAGGAAAGCTGTTAGCCAAGAGTATTATCTTATTAATGCTGTTAATCCACTTTCCCCTTTAATGTTTTAGCTATCAGTGATGTAAGTTCTTAGCAGACCTTCACTCATTCTCATACTAAAACTTGCATAAATCCTGATGCAGTACTTAGTACGTAGTATAATTCGGTATTGAAATGTTATTTCATTATTATTTCTTATTTTTTTCTCATTGGATGTTGCATGCTGAGAAAAACAAAAAATAATTGAAAAGTACAGCTGAGTAACACAGTCTTTAAGGCATGGCTGGAAAATTTGATTAATCACGATCTGCTTATTCTCTCATTCTGAATGTTGGGGCTTGAGACGTACCTCTGAGCAAAATGAGCTCCTTTGCAGCTCGCATAATTGATGAATCGTAGGCAGTATGCAAATTGGGGTCCATAAATCTTATGAATGACAGCTTAATTTACGCAAGTCTTAATGAATGCAGGATTAGATTTTAATTAAATATCCTGAAAGGCAGCCTGACTGGTGTGTTTTTAAAGCTTTATTTTGAAGACCCAGTTTGTGAAAATGAAAGATCAGTCAGAGAAGTTAGATAAGATTTCCTTACACTCCTCTGAAGATAAGGCGTGTTCTGTTTTGCCAAGCAAAGACACTGCAATTAATTCACATCTCATTTTCACTGTCTGGAGAATGTTCGTTTTTTACGCATTTGATTAACTGCATTTTCTTTCAGCCATATCTGATTTATAGCAAGCGTTACAGTATCTATTAAATTGAAAATTTTGTCAGTTAGGAATGAATACTGTCAACTAATTAGGCAGTCATCATTGGTCTGTGTAATGTGCAAAGTCCCTTCACCTTTTATTACTTGGAACTGAAATTATAATAAGTAATTCTGGGATTTTATAGAATCAACTAAATTTGAAATTAGTTTTGTTGCATTATTTATGCAGTAACATTGTTAGTAACTAATTTTATTTACAGGAATTCACTTTAATGCTGCATCCTGTCTTATAGACCATTTTAGTTATATGATTTATGTCTTTGTTTGCTTGTACCGAATGGTATTCACCTGCCCTCTCGTTTTATGTCTCTGAACATAGTGTAGGAACTGACATAGGATCTGTCGTCACAGACTGCATGCAGTAAAAGATCATTTTAGAAAAGGATGCTTCTGGCTCCAAACAAAAGGGAAACAGGCTTTATGTAAACCACTCACGTACATCCCTCTGGATCTGATAAGACAGGTCCAGCTATGCGGGTGAAGGAGCCTTTGACACACGTTAGCAAGAGACAACAGTAGTTCTATGCAAATCAAGGGGCAAGAAATGGATGCAGGGCTGAGAAGCAGCAGTTTAAATGCTGTGATAGGTTGCCAATGGTCTCTAGGGTCCTGCTTTTTGCTCGTTTTATTATTTCGATGAAAACAAACCCCCTCAACTGAATTAGATTATTTTGCAAGCAATGAAAATGCACATTGCTCTGAACTGTGCTTCTTTATTACACTGTTGCGCATTTTGCACTGATTGTAATTGAGGTTGAATGCATAGTTGTGCAAAGCATAAGCATGTTATGCATGTCTGTTGACAGACTGATATACATCTAGGGATACAAAACCTTTTCTAGTGAGTACAAAGACTTTTTGCAATATATTCTCAAGTTATATGATGTTTTTCTTTTATTCGTTTTTTTACTAGATAGATGAATGGATAGATGGATGGATGGATGATACTCTATTGATCCCAAAGGAAATTAAAGCATCCAGTACCTCAAATACTGAAAGTTCTATGAATAAGAACTTGTTGTATTCCCCGAGTCCATCTCAAAATAGAATAAATGAGGCATGTGTGGATATTCTTGGAAAAGAAACGAAAAATAAATTGGTCGTAATCCCCCCTAGTTAAAAGGTTACTCAATGTGATAAAGGCTACTATGATGATTTGTTTACTCTCTACAACAGAAAGATAAAAGGGGAACAATTAAAAATTCTAGGTGGGAGATTTAAAAAGGTCAATGACATCAGGTTAATATTTAATAGGGTCAGACTGGCACTGTGCAGGGAAGTTATTTAGTGGGGCAAAGACACACTTATCAGGTGTGTTCGTTGATGGTAATGCTTCTCAGAAATGTAAGAAAAATTTAGACACCACTTTCAGATAAAACATACAGTCCAGTTGCATAATATGTACCCAGTCTTGACAGTAAATGACACTATTTCACTTTTTAGGAATTGAACATACTTGTGATTCTTTTTACTTTTTAATATGAGATTTTAAAATGCAAAACAGTGCAGGCTAAATATATAATTTAGCCTCAGGTCAATCTTATTAAACATCACTTCTCGCTATTGTTTCCCACTCCAAAAAGCTAAAACATAGCCTTTTGTTCTGATTATCCATGCATAATTGATATTCTTGAAACTTATAAATTGATAGCAGAGGTGGAAAGTAAAAATTCAAACCAAGATCTCGTTTCAACCAATTAGTTGGGTATAAAGAGTGAGAGTACTCAGCTGGTTGGTTGAAACTAAATTTTAGTCTGGATTTCTGTTTCCTAGATCTGAGGTAGTCCACCTCTGCCTTTAAGATTGTCCACTCTTTGCCACTGCAAAAGTCCGGTGCTATCTATTTGCACATATACATTCTGTTACTTTATTTTTATTTAATTTTTATTTACTTCCTCAATTTAACAACTTAAGTTGTTTGAGCATTGTGTACTTTTTAAATGTGTGTGCCCTGCGTTTACTGGGTTGCACCATGTGTACCATCTTTGTACTTTGTCTTTGTTTCCCTTGCCAGGAGCCTGGAGGGAGCAAAAACAGGGGTCCCCGTGGAGCACTTTGACAAACACGGGTCTATACTGTTACGCACATTCCATTTTGATGAAGCTATTTGTTTCAGTGTTTGATCTGTATTCATTGCTGACTGACGTATAAACAATCAGCACATGAGCTTGATTTATGATCGTGGCGTATATACTGCTGGGACATAGAAGAACTCGCCACACTAACAGAAGGTTCGGAAGGTTTTATTCTTGGTCTTTTTTGTAGAATAAGAGGAAGTGCGGATTGCTTTGTCTTTGTGATTGCTGTAGCAGCAGTGGTGTGTTTTACAACAGGTTCTAGCTTTCATTGGTGGGTCAATTGTTTATCTTTAACAGATTTTTTGCTTCAGGGTCATGCATGTGTGTGTGTGTGTGTGTTTTCCCCTAAATTGGAGATAGGAATTCCAGCTTAGTGCTAACGAGGCGTGTACACAGAAACCTAATCATTGTGAAAAATCCAAATAAAGTAAAATACAAAAAAAAAGCTTTGTTCTTAGCCAATTACTCATCCTTCAGCATAAACCCTTGCGGTATATTAGTATATAATAAATATAATAATTGTTATATTAGTATATTATGTGTCTGGATGTTGAAGGAAAGACAACTTACAGTATGGAGTACTCAGTTTCTTTAAATTCAGTTTTGTTTGGGATTTTCCTGAAAATAGAAATGTAGCATCTTCAATGTGGAGAATGAGTTCTCTGCCCTGTTTGATGAGTTAGTCTCCCAATCGTAGTCTGGGTCCCTGGCCATCTGTCTGGAAATACTCCAGAAATTATTGTTGTTCCATGCCCTTCAGAGATGCTGAATCTGCTTTGCTACAAATGGCTTGATAGGATCCTCATTGCCCTGGGACCCTTTGACCCAGAAAACCTTGGCCTTGTCACCAATTTAGGGATGGGCTTCCAGGAAGTCTCTGAAAAACCCATTGATTAGCTTCATGGAGTAAAAAGCCCATTAGGAAAGCAATATTTATCTTTTCTTTAAAACGAAATTGCTTCAGCAGGAATAACAGGAAGCATGAGGGCATTTGGTGGCTTTGCTCATTACTGGGCAGAGCTATAATCCTAGTAACCGTGCTAAGAGGTTGCGCTCTGCTGGCCGTGTGGTTATGTTTCAGCTTTCCTTCAGTGACATTGTTGTTTTAAAAATGGGAGAGAGATCAATCTGAATGTACATACAGTATTTTTGCCTTTTAAGTAGATTGCTGTGTCATTGTGAGGGGAAAATTAATTTTTGATTAAATAATTGTTGTTAGCATAGTATCCTATAAAATTATTCTGGTTTGTTCCATGGCGGACTACAAACGCTGAAACTGGTTTTAGGTATTAGGTTTTTGGTAGAAATGTTCTACATATTCTTCCAGCTGAATGTGACCATTAATTAGCAATTCAAAACATTCCTGAGGATTGATTAGACATGGATTTACATCAATGGCAACAATACTATAACATCAAAGCCAAGAAGACAACATATGCATGTATGTACATAAACCGTTCAGGATATGAGGGTATGGGCAGGACTCCTTTGACACATTAATCTGCAGCGAGTGCAGTTGAAATACAAAACTTGCAGAAGCTTAGTAAGATCTGTATTACTGGCATTGTATTTATGCATTTCAGGGGATTTGCTGAAGGCTGCCAAGCTTTCAAAACACCCTGCAAAGTGAATGCAGTGGCTGATGCAACTCATGGATGGAGCATGTCTTTTCCCCCCTTCATCATTGGTACTTGTAGTGTTGTTGAGTGAGCATTGTTTTGTTATAGCCATTCATAAATAATTCAACTGGGTGCTTTGAGAGAGAGAGAGAGACCATGTGAGTGTCAGCAGTATATGGGATCAAAGAGGGAGATCTATAGGCACAGGAATATGGAAGCATCTTTGTTGAGTTTGTCCCGATTTGTTCCCAGCCTTTTTAATTTATGAGTAGCACATTAATGAAAATAGATGCCAAAGAAGCATAGAAAATAAACAAAGATCCTTAATTAACCTGGGTGATACTTTGTATACTTGTGTTTTTTTTTATTAATATTGACATATTTCGCCGTCGGTAAATAGATTATTGCAATAATCTTAAAATCATTAATTTAGCTAGCTGACAGGTAAAACAGATGTGTTTATAGGCTGTGTGAGAGCAGGTGAAGCGTCAACATGGTGCATTAATTACATGAAGTCTTAAAGCATTTTCATAACGCAAGTTTGGATCACTCCCTCACAAGCCGACGATGAACTAAAATAAGCAACGAAACCAGCACATATTTAGAGGACCCATAAATCAACTGTAGCTAGGGCTGAACGATTTATCGATTTCAAATGGAAATCGCGATTTTAAACAATGCGATTAGCAAATCGCAAAGGCTGTGATTTAGGATATGCATTATTCAGCACGTCTGGTCCAGGGTTTTAAACTGCCGGTGTCGTGAGAGTAGTTTTGCAAATTCATTCCGTCCTCCTTGTGTAACAGTCAGTCTCACCAATCAGAAGTGCCGTGCTCCTCGCGTGCCAATCATATTCACCAATCAGAAGTGGTCCAAAGTTACTGCGTATACGCCCACAAACAACAGACTCGTGAAACGCAAGGAAAACGTTACATTCGCAGTGCGGAAAAATATTGGTTCCCCTGCTGAGTTGCAAGTGAATTACCTACCTATTTAATGGTCAGAGATTGTTCACAGAAAGGTCCTATTATTATGGGTCCAAGCAGCGTTAGCCGCAAGGTGCCTAATGTTTTTATTGCTCGAATTGTTTTATTTTCATTACTTTTTACTTAACACAGTCGCGGCTTTTGTGATAGTAGTTTTATGAGTCATTGTTCTCTGTTAATTTCACCCTTGTGTATATGGGACTTTCCGGAAGCACTTTACTAAGGGTAAAAAAGCGGTCGAGTGCTGTTTGCAAATGCCGTATACTTAAAATGTGCATATAAAAATACAATCACTTTACCATGTTGGGGTTGCTAGAGATTTGTTCTATGGTTTGTTAGGTGTATGTTCTATATCATATTTTAAATACATTTTTGGATTGAATCAATATATTTCCATTCTTATCTTTGGATTAATGTATAGCGCAGTTCGGATTTCAATGCATGGTTCTGCTTAATTACAGTTTTTATACACATACAGTATAGTGAGTTTTATGAAATCGCAATATCTGTCAGATAAATCGCAATTCGATATTTTCTTAAAGTCGTTCAGCCCTAATCAACAGTTACCCTAGTGCAATAATTAGAGCTGGTTAACATGTGATTATGAAGCTGATAACTGTATCATGGATTTTAGCATACACAAATGAAGCAATTCAAATTGTGACATGATACAAATATGGAGAATAAGGTAACGAGGTAAGGGTTATGAATAATGTATCGATAAGAAGCTGATCTTCAACAAAACGAATGAATTCAGCATGTAATCTAATTAGTAATGGGCTGTTGTTATGGTGAGTTACAGAAAGCGACCCTTCTTAAAAGGAATTTATTTACTGTTTATCCTATCTGAAAGTTAATTCTCTCTCTTTCCCTCCCTCTCTCCATCATCCCTCTTTCCTCTGCTCGCTCTTTCTCCTGGTCCCTTCTCACCTTGTATCTCTATTTCAGTTCCAGACCTGGAAGGCCCCCGAAAAGGTCACAAAGTGTCTCATCGCAAGAGAGTCCGCGTATTATGCTAAACTCGGTGCCCAGCCTTGTGCCGCCAGCTGTCCTCCCAGCTGCAGGTAAATTCGGGGCCTCTTCTCCAGCGATGTCACCCCGGTCTCCGCTAGCATTTACCAGAACTGAAGTTTAAAGTCTTTCAGATTTCTCTGTGTTTCCTTTTTTAATTTATTAAATTGTATACATCATGAAATGAATTTTCCTTTCTTTTGAAAAAGTAATACCTATTATAGCCATTATATTTTGGACAATTTTATTTTGATGCAGCGATATCCTTATCCAAATTCACCTTAGTGTGCTAAGCACACAGATCAGGATGTGAATTGCTCCTTTATGGCTGCTTTAAGCTATGTTATTTTCTTACGCTTTAATATATACGGATATGAAACTAATACGAATGCGAATTCAGTCCATTTCTGGAAGCTCCTTCTCGCATTTCATTTGTATAATCTTTTTGTCTCTTTGGCCATTTCTGGAATGAATTAGATGTGCTTGTTGTTTTACTGATTAAAAATAGACATTTGCTAACATGGAATTAAATATTGGCCATCGTGATGTCTTTAAATATTTGCGCTGTTCTTAATTCCGCATCCACAATAGCAGCCCTTGCCTGTTCACATACACCCTGGATTAAATACAAGTTTTTTTTATGTGTATGTTTTAGATGGCACCAAAACACAAGAAGCTGTAATCAGGTATTTTATGCCAGCATTTGCCCCAAATGGCTTTCAAAATTCCAAAGCACATTGCAGGATCAGAGCAGAAAGGCCAACTTTTATGTCTGGGTGAGGTCATAGTGCAAACGGGAATTGGAAACGGGAAGTATTAGAAACAGGGGCGGCACGGTGGCGCAGTGGGTAGCACTTCCGCCTCACACCTCTGGGACCAGGGTTCGAATCCGGCCCAGTTC
>JAODKL010000036.1:15273684-15299267 GCA_026780765.1 Petrocephalus schoutedeni | reverse complement strand
AGCTTGGTTGGGGTGGTGGGATGGCTCGCGGCGGGTGCCGGAAAATTTCCCTTATTTTCAAATCCAAAACTTGACAGGTGTGCTAAACATATCACCAACAAGCTTAAATGAAGTTATTGTTGCCTATTTAAAAAATCAATGATGTTATGCTTGTTGATGGTAGCTACTAGCTGGGTAGTTGTAAAAAATATTTGACCCCATCATAATGAGATGGCATCTTGCATGTTATGATGGCAGCTATTAGCTAGGTAGTTGTAAAAATGATGTGGTCGCATGATGGGGTCACATCATGCAGGCATAAAATGCTCACAGCCTAATAATAACAAATACCATACATGGAGTTAGAGAGATGGATGTGGACTTTGTCTTTAGCTACACTGTGTGTATGTTTAATTAAAAAGTGCGTTCATTAAAAAAAAAAACCTTTTTAAAGGAACTTCGTATTAATTTATGGAATTTTTAAATGTGTTCTGCAAGATACAGTCATTTTGCAATGAAATTAGTAATTACTACAGGATGCAGTAGAGGTGTGTGTGTCACCTTGGAGTTTGACAGAATTTCTCAGCTGAAAATAATTACTTCTTTTATATATAAATATTTATAATTTTTTTTAAATACATATCAAATTTGGAGGCATGTGTTTAGTATTCAGTTTACATTTCTGTGTAGAGTTGAACTTTTGTTTTACTGGACTTGGATTTGGACTCATACTTAGCTACCAAGCTCCAGTAATAGACTCAGTCTTGTCTCAGACTCATCCCCCATTGGACTCGGACTTGACTCGGACTCAACTTGTTAAAGATATGATCCTGACTTGGACTCAAGTTAGGTGGACTCGAATACAACACTGCCTTACACATCAAAAAAATTCATGACCTAGAAAATCTTACCTCATAGAAAAGTAGATGGTTATGTAATGTTATCTTGATGTTTCATAGATAACATTTATCATCATCACTTGGCCTTACAAATGACTTTGGGCACCAAGGACTTTCTTCCCGTTTATAACTGTGGACTCTGTGGTCTATCACAGGCACCCCTCAGGACTGGTGGGGCCCAGACAAAGCCAACATACTTAATCCTTGGCTCATCACCGGACATCAGAATTTCATTATGATAAATCGAACAGCGTCAAGGCTACCGTTACAGACTAGTACACACAGAAACATTTATCTTTTGCCTCTGGTCAAGATGCTTCAAAACAGTGTGTTTTTCATATTTTACATTAACTTCATATTATTTCAGTATAAACAGATAAAACAAAATAAAACCCACAGCTTGTGTTATGTGTTGTGAATAAATGGTAACTTTAAATACAATAGACTAATTCACACGGTCACCTGTCCTTTAATAAGATTTATGTTATTGCTCTTAATATGAAAATAACTAAAATGACCAAAAGACAGGGTGACAAACTGGTCAATGTTTTATCAGCACAAACCTGACTGTACTTGAATGGGCTTCTCCAGGAGGAATACTGTCTGTTTCCAGTGGGTTTTTGCACAGTGGGGTCCTGTGGAGAACATGACCTGCAAATAAATGAAGTCTATGTCAGTTTAAAAAAAAAGCAAAAAAAAAAAGCATCAATGACAAACTGCAGATGCGTGCAAAACCAGCACTGATTCTGCAACAGATCATACACAGTGCAAAACACTAATATCAGCTTCTAGGCAATGTGCGAGGGACCAGCTGCAAAACTGCTCTGGGCACTGCACAGTGTAATTGGCTCCCAGTTAAATAACATGCTGTCACTTACCTTGTTGCTGCAGTTCTTGTCAAAGAAAATGTCAAAATAGCCAGCAATAGCCTAAAACAAAAATGTGGCAATGTGAAAATATGACCTGACAAGGGTAGCTACCCTGAAACAATACTAATACCTGAAACAAAGTCAAAAATACTAATCATGAATGACCAACTCATTTAAGACATATATACATAAAGCAGACATATACACACACTGTAATGACATGAACTTTCTACTAACCCACTGTGCGGTTCTCATCGGATCGCAAAGTAACGTAGCCCAATCCCACCAGCAAGTCTATGAAAAATCTCTGCCAACTAGCCCACCTCCATTTCACAGGAAAAATCCAGCTCGACCACGTCAACCAAAGGCAGAGCAAAAACCATTTTTACTCCTACAAAAAGTCAATTACATTTTGTGACCTAAGTCCCAATGCAGAACACGATGTGCTGATGAAGCATTTTTACAAAGCCTAGTAGTAGGGAGAAAAACTAAAAAAATAAATAAATAAAGGGGGGGGGGGGGGTGTCGCGCCCCAGATCTCATTTTATTTATATTTTATTTATTTATTTTTCTTACATTGTCCAATAAATGCAGTTTTTGAAAAATTCCTGATTACAGATATGCAGAGGGGGGAAAAGCCCAAAATAACATGTAGCACATGCCTGAGAATAAGCTTTCAGATTCAGGCAGAGTAAAAGCAGCCTATTCTACCCATGGAGAAGAGCGACTCTATCAATCTCAAGAGCACGCTTGTAGTGGCAATGATGCAGAACTAATAGCTTTTAATCCTTACACAGCTGACAACACAGAGGCAGGCCTTTGCAGACTAAGAGAACAATAATCAATGGGTAGACTCTGAAAACTTCACCACTCCAAACCATGGAGGACCAGAATGAAAAAGGAGGTAAGCAAATACAATTACTTTTAGCTAAGCATCTGTACATGGAAATGATATCAAACACATTCTGTGAAGAAAACCCAGGTTTGGCGATGAACAGCAAATTCACCACTCAGGGGACTCTTGCTTTGATCATCTCTCTCCAAAAATCTGTAAACCCTGAAAACCTTCCAATAATTTCATCAAAACAAGATGAGAACAGAATGCTTGCCTTGTACCACAAATATATAAACTTGACTTACATACTCTCTACACATATTCAAATGAGTTATAACAACCCATGCTTATCTCTCTACTTTCATGCTGTGTGGCTGGTAATGGGGCCCAGTGTAGTCCAATCTTGCAGATTTGCATGCACATTTGGGGAGGGGGGGTGGGGGGCGAATCAGCCTTTATTGTTACTGACAGTTGGGAGAGGAAAAGCCACTGAAAGCAAGATTGAAAACCACGTCAAGAGACTGCAATTATGGAATTTAATGATCAGTATAGAACATTTAGCGGATTCGTAATTACAAAATGCTTTTGTATATCTGGAACGCCAATTCACTTAAGATACTTCAGAAAACGCCTCCCACCACAAATTAAAAGAGGAATATAATCACACACAGTGTCACCAACTCACTAAAAATAATCAAAAACCAGTTCCATTATGCAATCAACATGAATAAGACTGAGAAAGAGAAAATATACAAATATACAAGAAATTAACAGGAATTTGTAATGTATGTATCTGGGTTGCATGCAGTTAAAGTCTGCCCTGCTGTTTTGTTTGGGGCAAGTGGGAACATTAATGGCTTATTCTTTTTACTGCCACTGGGGGACAGCTATTTAATGGGATTCTATACCACCAAATGAGTCATTTAAAACCTACTTCCTGAAAAATGGCCACAAATTGAAAGCAATGAATGACTGCAGTCGTAAATATGCCCAGCGACCACCTTAGAAGCAGCGTTGGCTCAGGGTGTCCACAGTACCAGCCGCGGCACGATTAATCCTTGACTCTAAAAATAGCCTTACTGAGTACACATACCATTCCCTACAGGGGAGTGCAGAGCCCAGACCCCAGGCTGGTAATAACGACAAACATTACTCACCCAGAAACAAAAACAACACCAAAAGCAATAAAAAGGCGTATTGCATGGACAGTGTTACAGTCCACATCAACTTGAGATAAGGTTTCAAGCTCATTTAATTGAAACTTCATCTGGATTTATTAAGCTTAACCGAAATATAAAGAACAATTTATGAACAGTACATTTCCTTGAATTAAAAACCAACCAAGCTACAACTGGAAATCACAAAGATCACGTTCTCTGTCTATGGGAGGGTGCATGCCATTGAAAGGACTGGAGCTGAGGAGATTCACACACCCTCAGATCACCAATAAAAAAAAAGCAAAACAGAAAAAAAGCACACATGGATATGGTAATCACTACACCTAGAATCTGTCACGGATAAATAATGAATCTAAATTCTATAAACTCACAAAGGCTTGAATGGGGCCAGGAAAATGGAGCTCTGATACCAGGGAAGAGGAAAATTAATAATAATCATCATTCCTTGCATCAGCTGTGAGTAATTCATCATTTTTCTTTTACTGGTATCATGTTGGAGCAGCGTGTGGCTAAGCCAGATACATTTGTGCAGCTGGCCATGGAAGTGGGCGGGTAATGCGCTTTTGATGGGCCTTATTCGAGCGTGGAGACACCACGGTCACACGCCTCATGGGAGGGTGTGAGGGCAGCCCCAAGCTAACGCATCACTAATTCTGCACTGGCTTCCATTGTGCTACTGCAGGCCAACAAAGCACCACCGCAGTGCTCAAATTCAATCCCGGGCCTGAGGTGTTCTATACGTGTTTTTTTTCTTTCTCTCTTTCTTCCAGTGACAGTATGTTTATTGCTTTATTTATGCTCTGATGTCGGCAATCAGATGATCATGAGTCAGAGGACTGAAATGGTAATAATTTAAGAATTCCTAAAAGTCAGACCAGCTCCTGACATCAAGCTCAGTGCTCTACACCTTCCAACGTGGAATCTTGGATTTCAGGTAAAGGGAACAGACTCATAAGGAGCTTTCCCACACTGGGAACCTTTTTCAGGAACCACAGCCTTTTTTAAGAACCAGGAACTTCTGTGTCATTCCCACCACAGGAACTTATCGACTGTAGTTCCTCTGTGGTACTTCCTGAACCTCTTTTTTGTCTCCAGTGCTTTTTTAGCAAAAAGGTCACAGTTCCTGTTGTGCGATGGGCAAGCAACACACAGATGTGGCCAGGAACTACAAAAATTCCAGATTAAGACCATGCAGGAACTTAGAACCAGGAACTAAGCTCCAGACCTTCAGTGGGTAAGCGCCTATAGACTCCAAGGTGTGCAAAAGAACTGCTTTTGTAGGAAGATGCGTTATGCAATGGTGATCATTTGTTCCATATCTGTAGAATAAAAATGAGGGCTGCACAATTCATTTAATGCAAGGTTGGGCAGGCTAATATGATGAATGGACTGTCAGCTGCAAACAGGAAGCATGCATTCAATCACAAGGGTGGCAGAACTTCCAGCGGTGCAACAGCAGCAGCCCCGCATGGGGTGCCACAAAGTAATGGCAGTACTGCGCCCCCTCCAGCACGGATGGACATTATTCTGGGGATTATTATTACTGTCTGATACACATTTTATATATTGGCACCCTTTAGTATAATTAAGTGGGAAACACTGTGGAAAAGGTGCACCAAAAGCCCAAAAAGGGACAGAAAGGGGAAACTGAATGCCATTTCAGTCACAATTACATCCAAGAGACAGCCAGCAGCTACAGGACAAGGCATGCCATAATTTTATATTGATAAAATAATGAAAAATAGTCAACATGGACACTCCCCAAATACAAAAATGCAGCATCCTAATCTTTTATCCATTAACCTCATTTTCCCATTAGTTTTGCTCAGGAACAGTCTGTAATAGTTTTAGAAAACATCTGAAATACTATTTTCGACTTCACTTTAAACATTAGTCTAAACGAAGCAGATACTCTTTTAAAAATTGCCCCGATATTTAACATTACCTGCACCATCAGCGCTTGAGGTCTACTATCAATCTCACAGATGTTCCATTCATTTGAAGTTTGAAATGACCCATCTCAGACGATCTCGGCGGCCATTTGTCAAAAAAAACCTGTTGTTGGTCTCTCTATCTGACAATCCTGATTAGGTGGGAAGATACTTGGGGGGTGGGGGGGTGGGGCGGTTTACCAACTTACTGTACACTGTGTGCTGTCAGTTATCCGTAAGGAGAAGTCGGTGGTGAACTCCAGCTCTGAGATGCTCACTGTGCTGCAATCAATTGTCTGTCAGAACAAAAGCAACACGTAATGAATAAAAGGGCGATGAAACGCCTCTGGTTTTTAAAGTCTGGCTTTGCTTTTCTGCTGCTTCCACACCACCAGCAGCGACAGAAAGTGATCATCCACCTCGAAACCGCAAATGTCCTGCACATCAGCTTGCATATATAAAAAAAGTCTTTTATTGTTTTTTTGTCTCTCTCATAAAATCTTCCAGATGCGGTTTCCATTCAAAACAACTTTAGTGTCAAATGCACCAACTTCTTGCAACAATGGTACAAAACAAGCATCATTTAATTAATATAGAGAAGTTGCACATTTTTCACCACGGAAAAGGTATTGATCTAAAATTCAAATCCCATTATTTCCTGTCTGTAGGTGATTCATCACCACAGAAAGGTAAGAGGAAAAGTGCTAATGAATGCAATGAAGGCGTAGTTCAGGATCGTACGCCTAACTAATAGAAGTAACAAAAAAAAAGAGGCCATGCTTAAGGGTAACTCATACCAGGAACAAGTGCTAGAAACTGCCTGGGTGGCTGGCTGCCTGGCCATAAGGAAGCAGCGCTGGTTTGGTTATTTCATGTTTATTCATGTTAATTTCATGCTTATATGAGATATATGTAGAGAATACTGATTTCTTCCCAACCCAAATACATAAAAAAAAAAGTTTCTGGATGATTTGTATTAGCTCAATAACATGAAAAAATAAATACACTGCACTAGCATCATTTAAAAAGCTGTGTTGAAACATTATTAACAGCAGCAGGCCTGAGATGATAGGAATTATGAAGGCCTGCCCGCCAGTGACAAGCTGCCTGCCACTTAAGTATCGTCAGCAGCCTCACAGCCTCCAAGTAGCTGCAGGAGAACAATAATGAAGTTTACCAAGGAAGAGCTTAAACAAGAATTAGAACAATCAATCAGGGCTTGTGTGGCAGAAGCACAGCAGTGCCCGAAGGTGT
Source organism: Petrocephalus schoutedeni (assembly GCA_026780765.1). Taxonomy (NCBI): domain Eukaryota; kingdom Metazoa; phylum Chordata; class Actinopteri; order Osteoglossiformes; family Mormyridae; genus Petrocephalus; species Petrocephalus schoutedeni. The sequence goes on along the minus strand of JAODKL010000036.1, from coordinate 15,292,322 downwards.
TTATCTCCGTGCTGCTCGACAGAGCATCAGAGCCCCTGCTGGCTGCATAACAAAGCTCACGTCCCCGTTTGGCAAGGCAGGCACTAAAGGCTGCCAGGACCGCTCAAGATTCACAGACTTGGACCAGAAGCTAATGTCCAGTTCTGCACACTACTTGCTCGTAATATTTAATCATAAAGGTAAATGAAGTTGTTGTGCTATCAGAAAAATATGCATGTGTTTAAATTCAATTAGCAATTGACTAACAGACAGACAGACGGAGAGACACAGACTGATCCATCAAAACATGATGATTGAACCCAGTATTTATACAGTACAACAGCAGCTTTTTCTCACAACCTACCTGGATCACAGCTGGCTCTGAAATCACCGCCTCAGCCTTCAGCATTTCCACAGAGGCCTCCAGCAGCACGGACTTCTTCATGCAAGCCATCTCAAAGCCGTAGACGTCATCCCAGAAGGCAAGCCGCTCGCGGTGCATCTGCATGTCGCCCAGAGCCACCAGGCTGATGGTGCAGTGGTCGGGGTACACTGCAGAGAGAAGGCGAAAGCTGGGCGTCAAACATGTCCCCCCAACATCACAAACAGCACGGGAGTGCTGAGTGGGCCTTTTTCCTCTCCCTTAGGAACTGCATTTATTTCACACTTTAATACAATTTTCATTATTCAACTGTGGAAAAGCCTGAGGTACAGCGACCCCTTAACTAGCTGAAGGTCACATGTTTATTATTAGGCATGGCGGGGTGTTGCTACCGAAAGTGGGTCATTACTGAAAACCTCATTACTTTTTCCTAAGGTGGGAGGGAAAAATGGCAACTTTTTTTTTTTTAAGAATTTCCTGAAAAGCACAAACAAGCTGAAGCGGGCAAGCCTCACGGTTTCACACCTCAGCGCAGCCCACGGGCGACGTTTCAGGCATGTGTACGAGAGAGCGGAAACTCCTTGATTCTTGCAGGAGATTATTCACGTGTACGCCCCACAGACACAACCCCACCTTTGGGACGATCCTCTTTGATGTGTGCACTGCATATTCTGGCACACACAAACTTACTGAAATAGTCTAGAAATACCAAAATTGTTCCTTACTTTCTTTTTGTTTTCCATACTAATTCAGACTTAGAAAACACCAAAACCAAAATCCATACTTCTCCATACCTCCACAGGAAACCTGATCATCTCTGAGCTAGTAGCATATAACAGCCCTGTTGCTGGACTAGTAAACTACATCTCAGGCTCCGCAAGGGAGTGGAACATGGATGCTTGATATTATCATAAAATAAACATTTTGCACTCACTTTGAAATCATATTTATAAAAACTGCGGCCACACACATAGCCCTCGAATCGCGTAGGACTGCATAAGCAAAATGCTTTAGCCTTACACCGCCCTCCCAAGCAACCTGACTGGCTATGAACAGCAGATTAGAGAACTGAAATGAAGCTCTGTAAAATATTTGAACGCTGTTTTTCCAGAGTCATTAATTCACACTTGATGCAGCTGGACTGGAATCGCTCCCAGTCAGCCTGGAAGACTGGCTGCCGTGTTCACAACACAACACGAAGGGCATGTTTACACAGTCACACTTTAACACGCAAACCACACATACAAAACTGCAGGATTATCCAATTAGCAGCGGGCATGTAAAATATTTGCACACGCAGCAATAATGCAGTGGCGCGTGACAGCAGCGGTGATGCAAGGCGTCTGGGAATGGAGAGCAGCACACTGAGAGAAACAATTAACAGGCTTGTAAAAACCATTTAGATGTGAAAGCGCTTCCCAGTGTGAGCACTGACTAACAATTAGTGCTCCTGGGTTTTTCCACCGGCCGGTGGTATGAAAAAAACGCCCTACCCAGTCTCACGATGGCCATGCCGCTGTGCCTCTGCACTGCAGGTAACCTTGCACATTGGGTATTGCACAGTGCAGCAGCCAGCACTGATGCATACGCATATTGCCGCATGCTGCCAGGCTGTGACCCACCATGCCTCACACTGGAGGACTGGGGAACTAAAATGCTGAGTAAGACGGAGCACAGAGGCACCATTATTCTGGATATGGGGCAGAGAGTGGGCAAATTATTTCATTTACATACATTTTATCAGGGTTATTACTATTACTACATACAGAAAATAGGGGAGTTGATATATCTTATTATTGTATAACAAGGCTCTTATTTTTGAAAGAGCAATTTTTCCGTTTATGGCTGAGATAAGATTGCAGCCATGTCACAGGAAGTCACACTGCCGAGAAACTCAAAGCACAGAGCACGTGGGGTACTTTTCTCCCCTCTTAATCCCGCCTGAAAACACCATCGCTGCATATTAAATGGGCTCTCCATTAAATAACAAAAAGGCGGAACAAAGAGCGGAAAGAGAGTGAAGCGGCTGCAGGAAGTGCTCAGGGGCGGCAGCTGCTGATTGGCTGAGACTGGCCCACTACTCTGGCCCGGCAACCCCCGGTGTGAACACAGCTGCTTGGCATGCTGCACGGTACATATGTGTCACTCTGTTTTCTCCTCTAGCAGAGAACTGAATGAGTGTGTGCAGGCCCAGCTGAGGAGGAGAAATGCTGATTGGGCAAATCAGCTGGATCCCCAGAAGCCAGTGGGAGGGCGGGAACACGGCTACGGAGATTCATGGCTTTGACATCTGTGTCCTTCTCGATTCACTGCCCAGGGCCAGTTTGTCATCCCGGTCCAACCCACGTGGTCGCCGTGAAGAGGGACAAAGCTTTAGCCCTCCGCAATGCCTCACAAATAGCGAGACATTAAAGGATAAAGGGAGGTTAATGTGAGGAGAGAGCGGGCAGCCCCTTCAAAGTGAAAGCAGAAGGAGTAGGAGAGCAGCATGCAGCAGAAATGCAGAGAGCTGCCGTAAGGTAACGAGAGGAGCGCAGACCCGTGAACAGTGCTTCACTGCACAGACACAGCCATCAGTCACAAAGAAGTTAGGGAGAATTGCCCTACCACTGCAAAATGCTGCTAAAGACTAAGGGAAGTACAGCATTGACAAGACACTTTCGCGTCAGCCATCTCCACAGCCTTCTTACGGTGTCACAGTTGTCGACCTCTCAACACAACCCCAGCCCTGCAGCCACCATTCACAGAAGGTGACCTTTCTCTTGTCACTGAAAGCCTGTAAAACCCAGTGACTTGGAACCACTACAGGGGTCAGGGTCTATTTTTCACTGGTCACTGAAAGGGGTCAAGGCAAGGCAAGGTGCCACGCATCGCATAACATCACAGGGATGCAGCCTGGAGACATACACACAGGCAGACTGAAAACGCAGTGCTACACAAAGAGGAAAAATGGCAAACTGCGACAGCTTATTATACACACTGCTGCCTTCAGCACACTGCAGAACAAGATTAGTGACAAAAACAAACAAGCGAGATCATATAATCTTTATAATTTTTTATTTATATTGGCTTATATTTGAGGAAATTTTAGATTTAAGTATAGCGTTTTACTTTTTATTTTCAAAACCATAAATGGCTTGCCCCATCTTATATTGTTGATGTACTGCACCTTCAAGTCTGTCAAAAACTTGAGGTACACTTCTGATCAGTTTCTTGGTTAAAATCTTGGGGTGACCGCGCCTTTGCGGTTAATGCTCCCAACCTATGCAGTGCTCTTCTGTGTCAGGTTAGATCAGATCCATCAATCACAGTTTTTAAATCCAGGTTAAAGACTTATTTTTCTCATTTCCATTTGCATCTTTAATGTTAGTGTTGCATGTCGTCATTAAATTATATTTTATTGTTAGATTCTCTGTATAGTGATTACTATCATTAGATTTACTATGATGTACTTTATGGTTGAATTGTATGTACATGTCTGTTTATTGTGTTGAACAGCACTTTGGGACACACCTGATGTTCTTAAATGTGCTTTATAAATAAAATGACTTAACATGAACACTGTCCAGCTTATAAAATACATTGCAAGTAAAAAGAGCAAGCATATTCTTCTTCAGCCAGACTGTAGTCTAAGACATTAGAGTCTGGACATTATGTCTTGTAAGTAAGGCATTTTCCTTTGTTGTGCTGGTTCGATACTCAATTCTTTATGCATCACATATAACAGCGATGAGCTCCCGTATTTTATGAGCTCAATATCATAGAACTCTTCACCGGAACTGCTGCACAAAACCAAAGAAATTCTACGAGGAAATTCAGCTGGAAAACCGATTGCTGTACCACCACAACGAAAAGATGGAGTGGAGGCGGCTCCATGGAGCATCTTCAGAGACAGATTTCAACCACCAATCCCTAGTTTACTTCTTTCAAATGTACATTCACTCTGTGACAAAACAGATGAACTGTAACCGCTGGGAAGGACCATCAAAGGCTTCTTAACTATATCAGCACTCTGTTTTAACGAGACGCAGCTAAACAAGAGCATACCTGATGCTGCGTTGGGACTACCCAGCTTTTTGCTGCTCAGAGCGGATCGTGATCCCGCTCTCCATTTCAAAACCAGGCATAAGAATATGTTTTATGTAACTCAACCCTGGTGCAGCAACGTGTCTGGAAATGTGTTCCACTGAACTGGAAAATTTAATTATCTGCAAGACTTTTTAGTCGCCCCGGGAATTAGCATCTGCTGTACAACCATGCTATGGCAAATGCACACTCAGCACATCAAACAGCTGGCTGACCAGGCTGCAGAGGTAAAGCCAAAACACAAAACACCCAGACTCTCCATCATCTTGGGGGAATTCAGCTGCACAAAGCTGAGTGTGGAACTTCCGAAATCCAAACATTTATTAGCAGCTCCATCGGGGAAGGCAAAACTCTGGGCTACAGCAAAAGTACCATCAAGAATGCATACTTGGCAAATACCCCCGTGTATTGGGCAACTCTGATGACTCACTCTTGCATCTCATCCCCTCATAGATGCAAAGCCTGAAATTAAATGGGTAAAAGCATGGACCACTGGGGCCACCAGTGCTTTAAAGGATTGCTCTGATTCCACTGACTGGCACATCTTTAAATCCACCAACAGTGAACTGGATGAAAATGCTGCTGCAGTCACCTCCTGTATCAACTTTTGTATGGAGACTCGCATTCCAGCCAAGATCTTACTTAGATATAACAGCAATAAACCCTGTTTTACCCTGATGAATCGAAAGAAGAAACCCTCAGTATAGGAATGGTGACCAGGCAGCATACAACAAGCTGCCAAACAAATATAGGGAAAAGTTAAAGGAGCGTTTTTCTTCTAATGACTGTACCTCCACGTGGAAAGGAATTACAAATAACCACCAATCACTAAAGCAGACCCCTCCTTACTAAACCAGCTCAATGCTTTTTACTTAAGATTTGAAAAACAAGGAACTGATGCCCCCCATTCCCCCAACTTGTTACACCTTGTCTCCCTCACCCTCTTTTCAAAGGCTCCCATAACCATCCCATCCCCTCGAATCATCATCACTGACCAATGAGAAAGACGCAAGTTCAAGAACCAGAAGATCAAGAAAGCAATTTAACAAACTCAGGGTTAGAACATAACTTTCAGCTTAACAGAACCAAGCACATGCTATGTTAGATAATATCACAAAGATGACTACCAGTAATCTTTGTCAAGCCAGAAGATTACTTCAAGAGCGCATGAACACAAAATCATGCTACACGCAACGATCAGCCAATCACATAAACAGGGACAGCGACAGTACTGCATATTTCACTATATAGGAAAAGAATTATTATGGTAAAATATAAAGAACTCAAAAGTACAATAATGGCAAAAAGCAACTGCCAAAACTAGAAAGGAATGCTGCCAGCAAATTGCTGACAGCACAAATACATGTGTACAGCATTGATTGTTGTTAAAAAAAATGTCTTAATTTCCAAACGTGCTTTGTGCCTTTCATAACTATTGCGTAATGTCATGACACACACAAAGGATGGGGGTGTGGCCAGAGAAGATGACAAAGGTGTTGACATTTTTTAGGAGAACGACACCTGTGTTCAATAATAATTACACCATTCAAAGTGCAAAGGGTAGAATAAATGAACTATAAAACTAATTGAGACAGACTTGTTCGGTAAAATGTGGTTTAAGCAATGAACTATGTGAGAAGAGGCATACCACTTTATTTTGAGATTATGCATTTCTATACATCTTTATTAATAATTTCACTACATCCATTCATCACCAGTGACTGTTAGCCAAAGACAGCTACTGAATGTGAAGTGCACATGCAAATATTCAAATATTCATTAAAATACACCCGTAAAATAATCTAGAAATGCAAGCGATGTGCAAGAGTTATGAGCACAAAATGCTGAACCAATATCTCATTACAGCAGAGATTGCCTCTTTTTATAAGACATTTAGCATGTCTCGTAACCCAAAAATGATCTGTGTGTTAAACCTAATTTTACTGCAGTCACATGATTCTCATGGACAAGTCATATTGAGAGTCTATGAAAGCCCAACTGTTATGACAGCTAACACCGACTTCGCATCTGTGATTGGTCCAAGCTCTGTGTGATTCATGAGTCTGAAACACAATCTCCTACGGAGCAGGTTACGCATATAGTACGAGTTACCATGGCGATGTACCGTGCTAAATGCCAGGACATACTGCACTGCATTCTATGCGTTTGTACATCCACATGCTTAACGGACACAGAACTGTTCATTCTTCTACGGTCAAGCCGACGTACTGCACACGTGTGCTAAACAGCTGTGCTAAAACAGTCGCATATTTTCATTCTAGATCATTTTAAGGTTCTCTCACCTGCTTTACTTCCTGGTAGAAGTTAGTGTATAAGGAGTAAAGTGGGTATCAATAATATTTTTCATTATATATTGTCATTATGAAGATGGAACATTATGGAGAGATCACAATATATTGACTAACATTAAGGCTGTGCAATTAATCGAATTTTTATTTCAATTTCGATCTCGGCTCTAAACGATCACAGAAAATGTAATTGACAAAAAGATTATTATTACAATCATTTTGCCACATTACGCACTGCAAGTATAGTCTTATTTTGTGCATTCCGATTGACGTGCGCGCACTTCCAGCCCTTCCAAATTCAAATTCCAAATTCTGGTGGTGGTGTTTTAAACAGTCAGCAGGACTAAAAATGGCAGAAGGAGGAGAGGAGCAGCAGCATTTTCAGCAAGAAAAGTGAAGTAAGTTCACTGGTGCGGGAACACTTTGGATTTAAAAACAGACGTGGATCAAAAACATTATGTACAAGCTTTGGTACTCGGTGGAGTCTATGCCATTCAGCAACACGCCAAATCTCATTAGCCACCTAAAATTTAAACACCGACTGATTTACGACCAGCTAATACAGATACAGAAAAGTCAAAGCAGCAAACCCACATCGACGTCCTTAGCAATATAGTCATCAATAAAAGACGCAGTCTGTAGTGCAGCTTATTTACTTTGGAATTTATTTTTAGATTTTTCATATTTTATATTTTATTTTTTATTTAGTATTTTATTTTCAAGAGATTGTGCAACTACACTACAATGCTGATTTTATTTACTTGTCTTTACTATTTCATACAATATTTTAATATTATACTTCCAGTTATTTTAAGGGAATCTTCAACAGGAAGGTATCAATGAATATTTCACGTTTGCTGTTTTTTATATGCAATAAATGCAATGTGTTTCAGAGTCGATGAGCAATATGAGTAATTGTGTCAAAATATTGTGATTTCAATATAGACCAAAATAATCGTGATTATGATTTTTTTACATAATCGAGCAGCCCTAGTTAACATACTGAAATTGCCATCCGATATTTAAACTGTAGTAATATTCAATGCTAGCAATGTTAACTAGAGTTATTACCGAAATAATGGTGACTGCACTGGAAGACCCGCAACTTTCTGTAGTAGTCAGCTCATTCACTACTTATAAGAGGTGTAAAGCTACCAGCCTGCTTAAGGGGACGAGGTCCAGCCAACATTCAGCTATGCATACCAGTGATGTGTTCAAGACCATCTATTCTGAGTTCGAGTCAAGACCAAGACCCATCCGAACCGAGACCAAGTCAAGACCAAGACTTTTAATCAAGACCAAAAAGCCAGGTGAGGTTGGGGAGCATGCGCTGGTGCAGTGCGTTGCTGCACCCACCATACGACGAAACATCCTGGGATCCTGGTTGGTAACCCCCCACGCAGACAGGCGGTCCAGTCCCACCCTCCGGAAATGGCTATCCATCTGCTACAGCCATCTGCGGATCATCGTCAGGGAGTCGCGCCACATGGCTGTAGTGCCTCAACTGGCGCTCCCTCACAATGCAGGTAATGTACCTCATTCGGGACTCCCTGAGCAACCGATCATTCGACACAAAGTCAAACCAGCGGTACCCAAGGATCCTCAGAAGAGACACAGTACCAAAGGAGTCCAGTCTTCATCTCAGGTCACTGAATAACATCCATGTCTCACACCCCTCTCCAACGACCTCATGACCCCCCATGCTCACCCAATGCGTCTAATGATGTCAAAGAAAGAGTCACCAGAGAAGACATGAATGTCACTGCCGAGGTAAATGAACCTCTCAGTGTGGTCGACACTCTCCCTGCAAACAGATACACTGTTGATGGCTGTGCCTAAGAGGTTATAAAAGCCCTGGATCTAAGTTTTTAACCAGGACACTTGCAAACCCAGAAACTCAGATTTCTTGTTCAGTCTCTCAAGAACCCCAATCAGAGCCTCCATTGACTCCGCAAAGATCACAGCATCGTTGGCGAAGTCAAGATCAGGAAATCTTTCCTCGCCAACCAAAGCCCCAAAGCTACTGGGCCCCACAATCCTGCCCAACACCCAGTCCATGCAAGCATTGAACAGAGTAGGAGCAACAACACACCCCTGACAAACCCCAGAATCAACTGGAAAAACCTGGAGGTTCTCCCTCTATTCCACACAGCACTCACAGTACCAGTGTACAAGCTGGCTATGATGGGGGATCCAAGTCTCAGGATAAGCTGCAAAGAAGCTCTGCCGACATTTGTGCTTGCGCTCAATGAGGACCCACAGTGCCAGGATGTGGTCGATGGTAGACTTCTTAGGCGTAAAAATGGACTGCTCCGGTCGCTGGTAGACAAGTAAGTGATCACGGATCCTATTAAGGATGACCCTAGCAAGGACCTTGCCTGGCACAGAAAGCAGTGTTATCCCACTGTAATTGCTGCAATCCAGGCGATCACCCTTCCCTTTACAGCTAGGGACAACAAGTCCCTTTTTCATGATGCCCGTCTCCCAAATGGACGCAAAGATTGCTTGCAATGCCAGGAGGACAGCCTTACCACCAGCCTAGAGGAGTTCACCTCAGATACCATAGATCCCCAGGGCTTTCCCCGCCCCCAGCTGATTTACCACCCGCGCAATCACATTCGAGTCAGCAGCTGCACCAAAGTCTACTAGTTCTTCACTCAAACTGCGCGCGAACTCATCAGAGACAGCTTGATCTTGGAGTCCGGCAAAGTCCAGACTCGTTCTCCTAGTAGGAGGCAACCTACTGGACCTAAAATGAATCTTCAGATTAGCAACAACAAGTCTGTAGTCCGGATTCACAAACTGGGCACTACTGTACACTCTGCAGTTGTGCAGGAGCCTCCAGCATTTGGCCACAAGAATGTGATCGATCTCCTTTGTCGCACCACCAGTATTGGAATACCAAGTCCAACGATGCAGCTCAGGGTGCTGGAACCAGGATCCAGCAACTCGTAGCCCTTGACCTTTGGCAAAGTCAAGGAACATGGAGCCATGTTCACCTCAGTTACCAGACTCATGGGGACCGACACAATCCTTGTAGCCAGCCCTGTCAGTGCCAGTAGTCACATTGAAGTCACCCATGACCAGAGGGGTGTCACTTTGTGGGCACCCATCAACTACCGACTGGAGTTGTGAGTAGAATGTTTCCCTTATCAAGACATCACTCAAGACAAGACACCCAACAAGTGCTTCATGATACGCTCATTGAAAGGAGTGACGTCGGACACCACTGGGAGGAGCTAACCCGCTCCAGCAACAGCTACGCCATGAGTATGGCAGCCATCAAAGCAGCCAGACCAGTAATAGGTATAACCACCTACAGAGATCCGGCCACTCCCCGGTCTGCGTACCTCAGACAGTGTCACCACTGAAATGTGGAGTTTATGGAGCTCCCCCAACAGCAGGGAAAGATGGTCATCTTCCCAGAGAGAAAAGACGTTCCAATTGCCCACCCGGAAGGATCGCCTCAAATTGGGACCCAAATGCCGCCATGCAGCGGGCAACACCTCAGCACCACGCCAGCTCCAATCCGTAACAGGCCTCAAGTGGTTTAGACTCTTCCAGGGATGGGGCTCCCAAAGGCTTTCCCCCATCCCCTTCCTAGAGGCGGCTGCAGTAGAGCTACTCCCACGGAGAGTGGAAGGATGTCTCGTAAACTTGGCCGCAGCTGTGTGAAGTGTCCCGCCACCAACCCCCAAATTTTTTCCTTGCAAGCTGGAGGACCGCTTGCAGGGTCAGATGTAATTTAATGTCATACCCAGGACAAAAGATCAAGACCTGAAAATTCAGGACGAGAATTTAGATTTTTTTAGTAGAGTGCACCTATATTGGGGCAATATATTCATATATGTAATTCCAAAAGACCCTATTATCGAAAAAATTTTCACATACAAACATGCTTATCTATATCTATATATATAAAATTCTTTTCACGTTCGAAACGGAAATTACGTATGACCACAGAACGTATTATAATACACTACCTGCATATGACCGGAAACCGCGTAACTAGGGCTTACATTTTATATGAAGACGGTGTAGGTACCAGGAACTGCTCACTTCGTTTGTGGACGCCATTTTTATACCATTTTTACGAATTGTTATTATTTGTGTGAGAGTTATTTTACTGATTTTGAAAAGAAGTAAACGCCTATTTGCTAAGTGATTATTTAAGAAAAGTCTGATTGCACCTAACGGGCAAACAAAAACTGTAGTTTACCCGAAGGCACTGCAGTAGTCAATGTATCTTTACTTCTTAAATGTTAATGTTTTACTGTTTAATACTTTATACGGTTCTTATGTCATTCAAATTCTCTCAGCAAAATGTTTACTCATTTATATGCTTCTTATATGTTGTTCAAATTCTTTTATTAAGATGTTTTGCTGTTAATGATTTATATTTATAGTATATGCGATGTACTTCTTATATATTACTTCCATACTCTCATATGATAATGATGTTAATAATGTTGTTCATGTTGATTTCTATGTTATTGTAAATGCTCTTTATTTGTTTAGAAATAAAATTGGCGATTAACAAACTTATTTTATAAATTCTGCATTTTTCCCCCTTGCACTCAGTGAGTGAGGCCACTGGGTAATCAGTATTAAATAATAGAATGATTTTTTTTTTCTTGGTTAATTTTTTTAATCTTTTGCATGTATAACACCTTTTTCAGTTTCTCAATAACATTTAAGTTATATATTAAGATTATGATAATTGCACTTAAAGAACACTAAATCCGTTAACATTTTGGCACCCATTCGGGCACAGAGTGGTCTCATTTCAACCCACACTGTTGAAAACACACTGGTTGCAACATCTAACCAAACTGGATGGCAGCAGAAGCCCACATTGCTGCAGTTTCTCTGTTTTCCAGCTGTTATACAGCTTGCTAACTTTACTGACAGTAACTGCTGTATCCGTATGTTCCTGCTTTTACGTATCGGAAGCTGCCCAATAGCGTTATACCACTGGGGCAGCTGGGAGATGTAGTACATTTTAAGAAGTGCCACTACAAGAGGATAGAGCGTTTTGATTCAGATAATGTGTTTTGTAATATTTCGAGACAGTGAAGACCAAGGCAAGATACAAAAGAAATGGGCTAGAGACTGAGACAAGACAAAGATCAGGTCGAGAACGGTCTTGAGACCAAGGCCAGATCTCCAGAACTACAACTCTAATGTTTACCTGTGCCTTAATGGGTCTAGAGGTCCAAGTCAGCTCTCTGCCTCTGAAGGGTGCCCTCGTCATAAGGCAGGTATAATTACTTATGGGGACCTTGGAGTGCAACAGCTACTATCTCAAAAACCCATAAAAAGCACCCCTGCCCCCCAAAACACATCAACAACCTAACAGCAGTAAGCGATAGCCAACCCCACTGACATGGAATTCTAATACACCGAATGAATGCCTGGGAGCATCCGATAATGGAACTATATTTCATCTGCAACTTGGGGTGCACAGCTCATCAGGGCCTTCCAGAAACCCATGAGCAGTGCACTCTGGGAGCACATGCAAGCAGTACCCACCTGATCCTCCTTCAGCCAGGTACAGGTCCCGTGCATAGATCACAGAATCCAGCATGGACTCGAACAGGAGGAAGTAGCCCTAAAAGACAGAGGAAATCACTGTCAACAGAAAAACTGCAACTGTCTAAGGACAGTAAAGAACTGAAATAACCTCCTAAGATTTGTTTTACACAGGGTCTGAATATTCACATTGGCAAACAAAATCGCAATCAATTGCAAAAAAGAATAAAACTATAATGGTACATCAGGGTTAAACAATATTAGCCTAATCTTACCACAGCATGATTTAAAATATGAACTTATCATTAACTTACAGTGGTAATTAAAACAAAGGTTAATAAAAACAAACAAACAGGATAGTTTAAACAGAGAAGATAAGCCCAGGGGTAGCAGTAACTAGCTGAGTCAGTGCTGCAACACACTCAGCTTGACCAGTAAAATACCGCATAGGCTGCTTATGTAGAACAGCTTTGCAGATGTGCTCTGCCCCACACCAGACAAGAGGGTGTTGCTAGTCAGGGGGGCTCTCGCTAAGCTCTACACAATGCAATGCAACGCAATGCAACACACAATGCAACACAGTGCAACTCCATGGTAAGAGAACTGGAAACAAATCAAATAGCATGTGAATCACAATGGGCCAACAAGGCAGGAAGATCTACATTTCTCAGGTGGGGAATATATGTGGTTTTGCAACGAGATCCCTGCAGCCTCCATCGTGAGAGCACAACGTCTGCCATCAAACATTGCTGCACTTAAGCAGGTTTTTTCTTGTCCTTTACTTGAGTGTCATTGATAAGTTATTGCAACTTTTACTTTCACTTTGTTACATTTCTGAGCTAAATAACTATATCTATATTCCAATACATTCTGCCCTACCATACTCACTCACCCAATAAAAAAAATATTATAAATTGGATGCAGCACAGCTGACTCAGAGCTGCATGATTCTGGGTAAAATATGAATAACGCTTTTTCTTTCCATTCAGAATTTAGATCGATTATTATGACTGATAATCTGATTAATCATTAATATGAATTAATATGATTAATCTTCATGGGGATGGAACGAACAATAAGTAGAGAGAAAATAAAGAGAAAACTAAAATGCTGTGTCCCGTTTTGAACCGAATTGGATAAGATTTGTCTCCTATTTTCTGACCACGCAATTTAATAAGGATATTTGCTAATATAATAACTTTTTAAAGCTTGTGAGTGTACAATCTGGGTAGCAGTAAATTTGATGTCAGAAGGAAATCACAATGGGGACATGGTAGTTTGGCATACCTTCGATTTTGCTTTAATTTTGTGTTTATGACACTTAAGCAAGACAAGTAAGAATGGGAGATAGTATGTATTATTATAAAGATTTCAGCAAATACGTAAAAATATTACCATAAAACCCATAGTTTTCACACACTTCACTTTAGCATTTGGCTCTGTGGGAAACTGTGCAATTTACAAATTGTTGTAGTTTCAGAATTACGTTTCATAACTAGGACTCAGAGCATTTAGATAAAAACATATTTATTGGCTTTCACATTCCCAGTTGATCTACTCAGTGATTCTAGAAATTGTTGAGAATGACACGGCTGTCCAGCAAATATGCTGCTGTTCCGATAGCATCCTTTCTAATTTAACCTGATAATACAATTGTTTAGTGAAAACACATCCTTTCACAAAGATGACGAAATAGCACACTACTATCTCAGGCTGAGTTATGAAGTATTCATTGAAATGACAGCAGTAAATGTTTATGAGCTGTGGAATTGACTCTGCCCCCTACCTAAACAGGCTCCCTTATATGGTCTCACTAGCAAGGTTTCCAAGGCTTTCCCCCTCTCTTCCCACCTGCTACCCAGAATCCCCTCTGCTTACCACGACCTCTGCTTGACCCAGTTTTCTGCTTGAGCAGACACCATATTACCCAGAGTATTATTCCATTATTACTAAAAATTGAGTTTTTGTCTACATCATTTAACACCTCTGTGAACCACACACCAAAGTGCTGACTTGTATACACTTTTCTATTGGTCCTCACATGCTCAGCAGCACACAGTGATCTTCAAGTCAGAAACAGCCTGTACTTTATAAAGACCCACCGTGCACACACACACACACACACACACACACACACACAAACACACATTTTATTCCTATCTATCATTTCTATGGGAAACACCCTAATCCCAATCACGACAAGCTTAACCCCTACATACCCAGGCCTAAACTTAACCTTAACCTTAGCCCTTGGGTCCTCACAAGTATAGAAAAACATGTACACACACCTGCATAAATGCTCATTATCACAGTAACCACAGGAATGCTTCTCACCTTAGAGTTCATTCACTCTCATTTTGCCGACACTTATGCTGTGCAATTTACAGAGCCATTATGCCAACAAAATTAAATATATCATAACAAATGAGTAGTTAAGTAAAGCATCCCAGCACAATGGACAAACATGCCAACCTTGTCGATGTCCAACGCTCTCAAACATCCCATTTGACCCAGTCTTACTGCCAATGGGTCTGTAGACCAAATAGAGTTAGGCAAGCCGGCTTTATGATGATGGCCATGCTGTACGATTAAGCTCCAGATCAGACTTAGTGAGCCTGGGAAAGTGCTCGGCCTCTAGGGGAAACAGTGCTAACCATTCTGGGGGGGGACAGGATATTTTGCCACTTCCCAGTTATGATAAATTCACTGCCTCAGTGTGACCAGTCTCTAGAGAATTCAAGACAAACAAGCCTGCACGCTGATATACAGTAAAATAAAAAGCAGTGGAAAGCAATTCAACTCAATTTAACTTTTTAACAACCGCTGTCCTCTACCTGAACCATATTACCCGTGCTGCCCCCTCCTCTTTCCCACTTCCAGCCAATGGCAGAATTCCTCTGTGAGATAACAGCACTCTGTCCTTGGTCCGGCACCGGCCCATTTACAGGCAACGTGAGAGGAATGGGCGGCCGGCCGAGCAGCAAAAGTACGGCACTCATCTGCAGTGTAATTTAGAATGTAATTTCACAGGCTGCTGCCTCACCTGTAGGGGAGCCATCTGGACAGAGAAATATACCTGACATCGTCTCCCATGATTCCCTGCCTCGGCCCCGCCCTCTGCACCGCTGCAAGTGCACGTGCGCTTTCCTGCATTAACGCCTTCACAATTAATTACCGGAAAAAGCCAGTACATGCCACACAGACACGTGGGCGGAATATCAATTCAGGGCCTCCACAACATGGTGGAGAGTTTACCATAAGCCACCTACCTCAAGCAGCCCACTATATTAGTACAGAATGAACATATTGGATCTATAAAGCAAGAGAAACAAATTCAAAAGGTAGTACTTCCCTCCTTGCTGTGACGACATGCAGGAAAGCCATGGAGCTTGTCTTGCTATGCTCCTGCTGTGATATTCAGTCAGTAAGACAGAACACTTCAAAAATCCAAAGGAAGTGAAATCCAGTGGTCAGGTATTTTAAATGATCTTGTACATTTGAAGTGCTGTAATCCTGTAATGTTACAGAGCATGGGGAAAAGCGAAGAAAGCCACTACTCTCCAGTAACAAAGAATCTGACATTCGCCAGACGATGGTCTTGCCTTTGCACTGTGGAGGCCCATTGATTTAAGGTTAATGAGGTCAATGTGCAAAAAGACACGGGGACAATAATTACACGAGGCAGGAAATCCATGAATGGAGGCAGAGCAGATGTCAGGGTGACGTGGCAAGACACAGCAAGAATAAAAAGCCTACAATGGGAGTCTCGACTCACTGAGGATGCCAGACATAGCGACTGAGAGGAACAGCTTGTAAGACAACGTCGTTAACCTCACAGCTAAGCCTTTCTGCTATTCTAATTCTGAGCATTGCCTCAGAAAAAGGCAGAGTCCACATTTTAGGATGAAAAGATTGTTTCCATGTTACACATGTTTACATGAACAGGGTTTTTCTTTAGCAAATGTGCAAAATGCATCTGAAATGAATGAATTATAGTTTTGAATTTTTGTTTGAGGGATAGTAATTTTAAAAATGGAAGGTTCAAAACAGCACCAAAAGTACTGTACTTCTTGTGAAAATTTATTACAAAATATAAAATAATTAAATTATATACATTTATTACTCTCTTGTGAGAAATTTATTTTGAACTCCTTTTTTACTTTATAAATATTCCAGTATGAATTGCAATAAAATAACATCACTTTTCCAGTATTGCATAGCCCAAGTACATCATTATTTTTTCTACCCTTCATTTATCATCATAACTATACTTTTTCAGGCAGATTAGGCAGGCAGATGTATTTCATGTTTGCAAGGCAGGTTATTTGCATAACTAATAAACAATAAATATGTTCCCACCCCAAGTCCCACCCCAAAGTACCAAAATACCAAAAACGTATTGTAGCTACTTTGGTATTGGTACCTCACCAGAAATAAATGAAAAAAGTACCAACTTTTTAGTGCCACAATTTATTTCATCCATAGGAAACTGAAGGTATTCCACCAAAATCAGTTCCCCATTTCCAATACAACACAGAATATACAGAGAGAGAACGGAAGAGTTTTAGAATCACTGACCGATACAATCTTGCTGGGAAAATCAGACGGTAACAAAGAAAATGACTATTGTATTCCCAGGGAATAAATTTAGATGCCAGCTGTGTTCACTAAATGTCAGGTGCAAGTTCCATTTTTGCTCTTGGTTGCCCTCCGTCGTGCAGTTCCTATTTTCCAAGCTTGAGGCTATTTTGAAGTGTATATTCTTGTATTCATATAGAGCCCTACTGTACGCCTGCCTCAAAGCAGCAACAGACACAACACAGGAGTCCTTGTTAGCATGAGCCTAACACAGTTGTGATTTTCCCATCCAGCACCTACATTGTTTAAATAGCAAATGTACACTATATTGCCAAAAGTATTGGGACGCCTGCCTTTACACATACATGAACTTTAGTGATATCCCATTCTTAATAAACAGGCTTTAATATGGAGTTGGCCTACCCATTGCAACTAAAACAGCTTCAACTCTTCTGGGAAGGCTTTCCACAAGGTTTAGGAGTATGTTTATGGGAACTTTTGAGCATTGTGAGGATATATTGGGCTTGAAGGCCTGGCTGACAATCTCCACTCTAATTCATCACAAAGGTGTTCTATCGAGTTGAGGTCAGCGCTCTGTACAAGCCAGTCAAGTTCCTCCACACCAAACTCACTCATCCATGTCTTTATAGACCTTGCTTTGTGCACTGGTGCGCAGTCATGTTGGAACAGGAAGGGGCCATCCCCAAACTGTTCCCACAAAGTTGGGAGCATGAAATTGTCCAAAATGGCTTTGTATGCTGAAGCATTAAGAGTTCCTTTCACTGGAACTAAGGGGCCAAGCCCAACCCCTGAAAAACAACCCTACGCCATAATCCCCCCTCCACCAAACTTTACACTTGGGACAATGCAGTCAGGCAAGTACCATTCTCCTGGCAACCGCCAAACCCAGACTTGTCCATTGGATTGCCAGACAGAGAACCGTGATTCATCATTCCAGAGGACATGTCTCCACTGCTCTAGTGTCCAGTCAAGGTGTGCTTTTCACCACTGCATCTGATGCTTTACATTGCATTACACTTGGTGATATAAGGCTTAGATGCAGCTGCTCGGCCATGGAAACCCATTCCATGGAGTTCTCCATACACTGTTCTTGAGCTAACCTGAAGGCCACACGAAGTTTGGAGGTCTGTAACTATTGACTCTGCAGAAAGTTGGTGACTTCTGCACACTGTGAGCCTCAGCATGTGCTGTCCTCGCTCTGTGATTTTACATGGCCTACCACTTCATTAAAGATTCTTTATTTGTCACATGCATAGTTGGAAAGCTACAACACACAGTGAAATGTATCCTGAACTGTTCTTTTTACTGTGCAGCTATTAAAATAATTTAAGAGGGAATAAACAAGGAATACAGTTACAAAGATATGAATAAGAATAAGAAGATATAAGATTTTTTCAAATAAAACTTGAATATAATACAGATTTGAAATAGATTTACAGATGTGCAATATGCAGTTATAAGGTTAAAGTGCATTGCGCAATGTCAGCACAACAGTGTGTATAGCAATTAACCTGTGTGACAGTGCAGCAGCATGAACAGGGCATGTAATAATGATGGAGACCATATGGAATATGACAATGAGACACAGAGAGGGTTTCCGTCCAGTGACCATGAACATATACTATAATACGAAACTGTAATACTTATATATATATACACTTTATTAGGTTCACCGTGCTAGTACCGGGTTGGACCCCCTTTTGCCTTCAGAACTGCCTTAATCCTTCGTGGCATAGATTCAACAAGGTACT
>JAODKL010000036.1:15241296-15265583 GCA_026780765.1 Petrocephalus schoutedeni | reverse complement strand
GGCAGTTCTGAAGGCGAAAGGGGGTCAAACACCGTATTAGTATGGTGTTCCTAATAATCCTTTAGGTGAGTGTATAATGCCAGAAACTTTGATTAAATGTGCTGACACAATGTCAGTACTGGCACATTTATTAACTTTCACATTTCCAAGTGATCCATCCAGTACAGAGAAATTGTATAAGCTGGTGAGTGTGGGATGAATACAGCTTAGATAGCCTTGTCTCGTCCTGCCTTCCTGCCCCTCCTGTTCTCCCCCCCAGGGTGGCTAACGGGGGCCATGCTTGTTCCTTGTTTTGCCTTGCCTCTCATTTCAGCCCTCATGTGGATCACTTCAGCTGCCACTTGTTTGCCCCCTCATCAACCCTGTATAAGAGTGCCTCCCAGTCCTGTGCTCCCCAGTCTGGTCGTTGACGTCAGCCCCTGTGTACAGTATGCCTGTGATTCCCCAGTACCTGAGCTTCAGCGTTTGGGCCCTGCTAGGCCCCTTGGTTTTCCCCTGTTTGGGCCTTAAAGCAGAATAAAACACTTTCCATTTGCCCTGATCCCTGGCCTGTGGTTCTTCATGAAACTGCTGTGAGCCACAGACAGTCTGAAAGCTGCTGAATGACACAGGTACCTCTTTTTTGATTTCGGCACAAAGTATAACAGCCGGTAATAGCAACGGTTTTGTCGTTTTGATCATTTTCTATCACTTTCATTCGAAGTGAAACAGCAAAAGGCATTTGCTATTAAAACACCGCCGTTGATGTATTCATTTATTGTTTTTGTTTTTGTTTGTTGTCTTTAACCTACAGTTTTACTTTATAGTTTTTGCTTAGTAGAATAAATTGTCAGAAGACAGTGGTTATTTCTCCTTGGTGTCGGATACTGACATTGAATGGATTGACAGGGCATTTGCATGAAAACAGCCAATTTTGCATGTATCTTTAGTACATCTTCACAGAACCATCCTGTTGTAAGAGAGTCCCTGGCCGAATCCCTGGCTTAGTACGTCTGTGATATTGCAACGGGTCTGTGATCTCCAGTTCCCTGTGCTTAATGGAACTAATGGCTTCCATTACTGAGCTTAATTCCTGCTGCAAGTGAGCAACTCTACCTGTTTCATGATGATGATTATTATTGAGTTCCATCATTTTAAACATAATGCGGAGGATCGGCTTTACATCATTAATTATAAAGGGTTTAGTCAAGCATTTAAAGTTAAAAGAATGACCATAGAAGCCAGTATGTATTACATAATCATATGCATGGTTAAGCTATAAAATGATTCATGTAGATTGTTTAGGATATTTCAACATTTAACATTTTATATTACAACTTTGACCGCTTGTTATGCTTTTTTCTGACCCTTATCCAGTGGAGGATCTTGATAGGTTGGTCAGTGATAGTGGACCCTGTTCTAGGAAGTGTAGTGCGTGAGACAGACACCCTGTTGAATATCTTTGGCTTTTGCAGGGCACACACACAGAGACACCCTCCTGATAGAGGGAAGGTATGCTAAATATTTCAATGCAAAATTATTTTAATTCCAGATTCCATTTACGATATACTGCTGATGACGCAAATGGTTTTTATTTTTACTCTTCAGGACGTTGGAGATAATTTGGGCTTTTGTTCTTCTTTGAGATACTGCATGCTGAGAATATATTTTAAAGGCGTGTTTTTTTTAGGAATGCTATGCAGAGAGAACTGCTTTTCATTTTAAAACACTTTAAATGTGTCAGAATGATGGCTCCTGCAAAGATGAATGGCCTGGACATGGCGGTGAATGTGCTGTGATCAGCGAAGCAGTTCCAGTCTGCGGAGAGCACTTTTAGTGCCATATCAGCAGCACTATGTGGCTTCAAGATTGGCTGGAAGACATCTGAAGCTAAGCGGGTTAGGCGTGCTTAGCGCGTAAATGCGGCACCCTCGGGGAGCTAATGCAGGAAGTGGTGTTAATGTGCATTTTTCTGTCTGTACAGTGTAGGAGGCACTGTCCTGTGGCATCCAAGTGCCTTGGTTTTGAGATAACGTATAATTGCTCAGCGATTATTATTATTATTATTATTATTATTATTATTAATAATAATAATAATAAATGAAGACAGTTTCATGCTATTCTATTCTCCATGGGGTCTTCTTGGATACAGAAATAAAATGTACTTAATATAATTTTAGAGGAATTTAGCGAAATGTGAAACGTTGAAAATGAAATATTTGACTTGCCGGTGCGTTAAGCTGTTTTATCAGTATGTAATTGTACAGCATATGTTTTTGAACTGTGAAATAATTGTTAAATAGGCGTAGCAAGAGAATTGCGGGTGGAGGGAAATTCTGGCTTGGGAGGCCTCTTTGGGACGAGCGTGGCGGCTCGCTCCGCTACTGAAAGCTTTGGTGTTCATCGCAGTCACCTTGACTTTGCAGCAGTACAGAGAATGCTCTGCTTATCCTTCCCAACCCCAGCCTGTCAATTAGGTGTTTAAAAATTAATCTCTTTAACTGGAAATACCATTCCAGCTTCCTCCCATCTGTAAATGGATTGTGATTAATTCAAGCAGTGTGAAGCCAGTGTTATGAATAATGTTATCAAAACCAATTTCCACACATTTAACACATTGCCTGGTTAGACACCCTTAAGTAAGTGAACTAGGCTCCTTCCATCTGTCTGGAGATAGAGGTTTCGCAGAGCTTCTGACCTTTCTGCTGTGTAAAAGTTTACAATTACGTTTCCTTTTTTTTTTGTTCCTTTTATCTCCTTTAAGCCTTTCAGTATGTACATCCAGGTTGCTGGCCATCAGAGCAGAACAGTTCCCCAGTGGCTCTCAAGTCCCATATAATAACTTTAACGTGTCCTCTTGTTCTCACCAAAACATACTTAGCTGTGGCCGTCTGCTGCTGGATGCTCTGCAGGTCGCTGTGCTGGTCAGTGTGCAGACCACCGAGCGGGTCTGTGTGAAAATCACTGCGCGGATCGCAGTGCGCACTGCTGCGCGGATCACTTGGTTTTATAAACAGCTGCGGTTGGGTTGTGGTGTGATATGGCAAAAATATATATACAGCTTGTATTTCAATTATAATGAGTAAGTGTAAATACACTCTACTTACAGGGAGATTAAAAGTGGGGGGAAAATGCTGTAATATTCTTTAGCTGTTCTGAGGAAACCCGAATGTGGAAAGGAAAGAGAGAGGTTTTCAAATGTGGCAAAAATGTTTATTTTATGACTTGCAGCGACTAGTAGGCCTAACCGCTATCATCAATAGATGCACAATAAAAAATAATAAATGGTGGCCTTCCCTTTGTTTTCCCTATAAAACACACATGTTTGTGTGTGTGTGTGTGTATGTGTGTGTGTGTGTACAGGTTATGTTATACTTGTAAGGATCAAAGGACCTCACAAGTATAGGAAATACTCAAAAGCATGACTAGTTGAGTCATTTTTTTCAGTCCTTGGTACTTCAGACTTCATTTTATAAATATCTGTGAATGCACTCAAAAAAACGTACAAATGCCAAAGTCTTGTATTTTGATTGGTTACTTACAGTATGGTTAGGGTTAGGGCTGGATTGGGATTAGGGTTTTTCCCATAGACATGAATGGATTTCATTAGTATTTCACAGTGTAACACAATGAACTTCCACACCTGCCATGGGAAAACATTACCCAGGAACAGGGCCTTCTACTTCATATCTTCATATCTGTACTTCATAGTCATTATTTTGAATTGTTTGGTTATTAAAAACAACACTATTGTGGTAAAGGCAAATACGTGTATGAGTAATGAGAGAGGGATTGCATAAGGTAGGGATGCAAGAATTAAATTTCTTGTTTCAGCAGTTTTTTACATTGTGCCTACTTTTGTTTCTGTAAACATATGGTCACTAACTGGGCCCTGTGGACCATTTTAGGGAGCCATTCTTTAAATTATTTTGCTAGCCAACATATGTGCAACTGGCTTTATACCATCATCATCATGGATTAAAAGTGTTTATGCAGAGGATTTCTAAATGAATTTATTTTATAATTATAAATTTATTACACACAGATGTGGTTCTATAGATCATACCGAAGGATAAGACAGTTCTGATTTCTTATGTATATATATATATATATTACTCTTGCGTTGTTTACGATCAGGAAGGAATATTACAGGTAAACGTCTTTGTTCATACTATTATCTCATTTTGGTATAAAAGTTCTGCATTCCTTAACGTGATCAAAGAAAGATCACGTTATGACTTTAAAAAGGACGCTATTCATTAATGCGTTAACTAGCAGCCCTGAAATTCCTCTTGAAGACAAACGAGAAATCCTCTGAAAAGCCGCCAAAACACTTTTCTTCTCAGAGCATGCTAACTCTTACACCCCTTTGAATAACAACACGTTTTTAAAAGCTTTTCAAGAGCACTTTCTTCCCAAGTAAAAAAAAAATTACCAGAATCAAATAGTTCAAATGAGGCTCAAATAGCATTTTTTATGATGTACTTATCATGAGGGGGGGGGGGGCAAGTAATAGGTCAATGTTTTATAAACATGTAGTACACAAACATGTATTTCATTATAAGAAGAAAATAAAAACTTCTTTTTCCAAGAGTAGTAGTAGTAAAAAAATGTAGTTTACAAGATGAAATTTCATCTTGACAAAAGAAACTTTTTTAACAGCTGGGTTTCACCATGTTGTGAAAACATACTTCTTCTTGAGATTACCAACAACATATAGTTGATGTAACTATAGTTCATGCAGTCATAGAAGAGGTTACAGTTCATAATAAAGCACTATGAATTAACATTTTTTGCTACCCCATGTATGGAAAACATGCTGTATGTGGAAAGGATTTTTTCTTTTGAAATAAACAAATGAAAAAAATTCAGACCTCTGGGAGGTATTTGTAATTCATATGCCAAATTTGTTCAAAATCAAAACTGGCGATGTAAAGGCCATTTGTTGCACTGAAATAGAATGACCCCTAGAGATGCATTGTGTTAATACTTCAATTGATTCAGAACTTGGCAGGCATTAGTGAATCGTGCTGGGGGAGCTGCTGCTGTTTGACTGGGGTTCTGTATTCACACTGCACGTGAATAAACAGGACATGAAATTAGCGTGTGTAAAAGCCGGGTCAGTAAAAAAAAATTAGGAATTTTTGTAATGTTTCATAATGATCTCAAATAACCTACCAGCTTCTTGTGTTTAATTTTGGCCTGGGTTTCACTCATCCTTGCCAGTCAGGGCTCTTCCCAGTCCTGTGTAAATGCAGTGCATGCTGGGAGTAAACGGGAACATGTAAACTTGTGTGGCCATAGTCATTCATTCTCTGGCCGTAGTCTGTAGCAAGGCAGAGAAAGAGAGGTTTCATCCAAATGGGCCAGGTGGGCTGGGTGGGGGTGTAGACCTGCACCACAAGGACCCTGCATAACTGCTGTGTGTATGAATACTGCCTTAACACTGATGACCCGTTTAGTTTTTCCCACCAGAGGGCTGATTGCTTTTGTGTAATTGAATGCGCTAAAAGTACACATGGCATCAATGATCAGGCTCTGTTTAGAAATAGATGAGAGAGCATATCAGTCATCTGCAGCCCATTGTTACGAGAACATGCGATTTTTTAAGCAGGTGTGTTCTGATGAAGACGGCATGTATCCTGTTTGGAGGAGGGCGCGTCAGGCTGATTGGGGCTTGTGAACGCTGTCATTCGTAGGTTATGATGAGGCTGCCCTGGGTGCTCCAGAGGTGATGGACTGCTATGACAGGCTGTGTCTGCCCGGACAGCCACTGCCCCCCGGCTTTCCCTCACCCCTCGTGTGTCCCGATGGCCTGTCCTCCATCGAGACACTACTAACAAACATACAGGTACAACCGAATTTCCCATATGGTTAGCCATTGTTTGTTTTTTGTTTGGTCATATGTTTTTTTTTATTTATATGTTTAGTTTTTTTTTTTTATCTCAAAGGATTCAATGATCCAAAGGAGAAAATGAACCTTTAAGTGCAAGTACAATGAAATATCTGCTTGTGTACTTCCCTGCATGCATTAACATATCATGAAGAATACATAGAAAAAATACATGATACATAACAATAATACAATGAACAATACATAGAAAATAATAGAACAATGAACAATAATATATATTCAGTGGTGCTTTAAAGTTAGTGAACCCTTTAAAATGTTCTATATTTTTATATATAAGTGACCTAAAACATCATCTGATTTTTACACAAGCTCTAAAAGTATATGAAGAAAACATAGTTAAACAAATGAAACAAGATATAGTATATTTGGTCATGTATTTATTGAAAAAAAGATCCAATAACATCTGCGTGTGGCAAAAGTAAGTGAAGCCTTTGATTATCATATAATTTGAAGGTAAAATCAGATTCTGGTGTTTTTAATCAATGGGATGACAATCAGGTGTGAGTGAGAGACCCTGTTTTATTTAAAGAACAGGGATCCAGACTGATCACACCTACAACACATTTGTATCATGGTTTGAACAAAGGAGATGTCTGAGAACCTCAGAGTTGTTCATGTCCATGCTCAAGCTGGAAAAGATTACAAGACCATCTCTAAAGAGTTCTCCAGTCAACTCGTCCATCTCCTCCAATCAACAGTCAGACAGATTGTGTACAAATGGAGGAAATTCAGGATCGTGGTTACCCTATCCAGAAGTGATTGACCATCAAAGATCACTCCAACTGCAAGGCTTGTAATAGTCTGAGAGGATTCAAAGGACCCCAGGCTAACTTCTATGGCCTGTCTCACATTGGTGAGTGTTGATGTTCATGAGTCCACCATCAGGAGAATGCTGAACAGCAATGGTGTGTATGGCAGGGTAGCAAGGAGAAAGCCACTGCTCTCACCAAAAATATTGCTGACCGTCTACAGTTTGCTAAAGATCATGTGGACAAACCAGAAGGATCCTGAAAGAATGATTTGTGGACAGATGAAGCCAAAATAGAACTTTTCGTCTTAAATGAGGAGCATTACATTTGGAGGAGGACAAACCCAGCATTCCTACATAAGAACGATTTGTGAAACATGGTGGTGAGCGTGTTCTGCTTTGGGCCTGCTTTGCTGCATCTGGGCCTGGGCAGCTTTCCATTATTGATGGAGCAATGAATTCTGAACTATACCAGAGAATTCTAAAGGAAAATGTCAAGACATCTGATTTTAGGACTTGTTTGAAAATCTGATCATGTTTTAGGTCACTTTCTATATATAAATATAGAACATTTTAAAGGGTTCCCAAACTTTGTATGTACAATATACAGTTGCATACAAATACGACAGCAGGGTGTTGAGATTAAAGTAACCAGTGGTCAATAGATAACCATGGTGACTGGGATTATTACTGTGCATTTTTTTTGATGTTTGAAGAAGTTGTTCCTGAGTATATTTGTACTTGTATAGAAATTCTGCAAAGTATTTTTATGGTAATTTTTGAATTGTAATGTATAGATACTCATAATGTAAAACAGAGCTGGGACATAAGGTAGCGTTAAAATAGTTCCAACCCCAAAAAAATAAAAAATAAAAAAAATCCTATATCTTTGGGGCCTTTTTCATAAATTATGTAATTACTTATGGAATAGCACTAAACTCTTGGAGCACATCTCCAGGGGCTTTTGAAGGTGGCCATTGACAGTGCCAGAGCACAAGAAAAGCAGGTACATCTGGAGAAGACTGAGCTGAAGATGGAGCTGTATCGAGAAAGGGAGCTTCGTGAGGCCCTGGAGAAGCATCTGGCGGTGGAGCAGAAAAACCGAGGTACACACACACCAAGCATCAGTCTTCACTATCAGAGGCAGATTGCCAACACAAAGACATACCATGGAATTCAGCATCAATTAGTTTAACTTCCAAGATAATTAAAAAAGAAATATAAGAAGTACAGAACTAAAAGTGTGTAATTTAATCCCATTTTTTTTCTTTCAAATTTAAATGAATTTGGTAATAAAATGTATTCTGCCATAATTACGTTGTAACTTCTTTTACTGAACTACTGGCATAAAGCTTGCCTTCCACTTTTAGTTTAATGATAGTGACTGGTTGTAAATGAAAGCATACTCTTTATCAAATGTGTGATTGTTAATACTTGAATATTTGTCAATGATTACTTTAGTAAAGGAAAGTTTTATGTAATTTAGCATCTTAGTATCACACGGACATACAGAATGATTGTTTTGCAACTTCAGTACCAGTAAAATGTCTGGACACAGACACTGAAAATCATTTGTTCTTCAATAAGATGATGACCCTGAGCACACCTGGAGCTTATATAAGTACTGTATTGCCATGTGGATAAGGAATGAGATGGAGTGCTATGACAGATTACATGACCCCCCCCCTCAAACCCCTCACCTAAACCCAATACAGCTGGTTAGATATGGGTTGGTGTAATGAACAAGGTAGCCAACCAGAACTTGTTGAAACTCCTTCCGGACTGCTGGAGAGGCATTCCAGGTGGCCACATCTGGAAGCTGGCAGAAAGAATGCCAAGAGTCTGCAGTGCCGCCATCGAAGCAAAAGGGGGATATTTTGAGGAGTCTAAAATCTGAGAAAAGTTTGAGATGCTGAACACTTCTTCAGTATCTGATATGTTTTACTTCTTTGCATCAAGGCTTTTTACTACAAGGTGAATAACCCAGCTAAAATAGAGAAACTTGCATTAAAAGCAAGTCTGTCCAGACTGATACTGTACTTGGCTCTATCATTAATGAGCATATGCGTGTGTACATCGCATCATTCATATTGTATGAAATATGAGCTTATTTGAAAAGGTGGGGGGGGGGGGTCAGAGCTCTGTCTGTATGGTTGGCCTCCATCAGTGTGAGACCACAGGGATTCACATTTGGGAACAGGTGCCCCTCTGAGATGCCACATAATTAGACCAAAATGCAGGATCGCCTGCTCGTATTATAGCGTTATTGTTTGGGTTACGTTTTGGTTGATGGTATATACCAAGAGGAGCTGTGGCAGTCTTTAGCTTGGCCTGCTATCTTGTTATCCTCTGTAGCGATACTGCATAAACGCTTAAAGAAAGAGAAGAAGTCGAAGAAGAAACTGCAGGAAGCCCTGGAGTACGAGTTGAGAAGGAGGGATCAAGCAGAGCAGATGCTGCAGCAGGCACCACCAACACAGAGCCTAAGATCTGCAAACGGTCAGAGCCTTAATCTGATACCTGTTCTCACCGATTCTGTTTGAATGGCAGCTGCACACTTCTGTCTAATTCATTAGTATCTCCATACAAGTCAGGCTTGACTCCAGGCTTTTCCCCCTTTCCTATATCTGGTTCTGCTTTGATCTTTTCTTGGTGAAGAGCTTCTGAGAGTGCTGGGGTTTCCTTCTGCAGACTGTTCAGGGACTTGGAAAGCGGTTAACATGGTGACAAAAAAAATGTGGCCGTCGAGCTCACCAGTTCACAAGAACTACGACGAGATTGTGTAGCAGAAGAATACGTAGAGTAAGGAGAATATTGTCAGGGGGCTGAAATTTAAACCTACAGATATGAAGAAGGGACAGATGTATTGAATGAGCAAAAACAATCCTGGTCGCTTGACTCCGTTTCCTGAGCTGGCCATACACCCCTTTCCTCCTTCATTGTCTATTGTTGGACTCGAGGATGTTCCGGTGCCCTTGGCTAGATTATTCCCAGCCCCCCCCAACACACACGCACATACATACCCAGAGTAGCAAAATTCGGCAATTCATTTACGTTAGAAACATTGCATGTCAGCAGAACAGGTTAGGTGGTTACTAACTAGCTAGCTTTCATCCTGCAAGGAAAGTAGTGAAATATTTAAGCTAAATAACTGCAATGTCACAAGATGCAGCCAGATGTGTTTCTTCTGTTTTTTGTTT
Organism: Petrocephalus schoutedeni; assembly: GCA_026780765.1. Classification (NCBI taxonomy): domain Eukaryota; kingdom Metazoa; phylum Chordata; class Actinopteri; order Osteoglossiformes; family Mormyridae; genus Petrocephalus; species Petrocephalus schoutedeni. Next base: position 15,255,742 of record JAODKL010000036.1, on the reverse strand, counting down.
TCTTCTTCATATATTTGCACCCCCCCATCAAGTGGCACCCTGGGTGATCGCTTATCTTGCCTATATGGCAGGCCGGCCCGGTTTGGACTATTGTGTCCAACATTGTTTACAGACTCTGTACTGATTAGGTAGTTAAGTGCATGAATGGATTTCTTACGGTTTTGTCAGTATGATTTTGTGTTTTGTAATAATAATTATTTTTAAATGTTTTAAATTCCTCCAGCTTATAATGATGCTGTTCTTGGTACAGGGCAATAATGGTTTGATGGGCACTATATAAGATGAATGGAAATGAATTTACATGTCTTTATGAGTGTTTATTTTCATCAGGTAATGGTTAATGCATAGCAGGGATGGGGAACCTGATCTTTGTAGAATCAGTGTGGCTGCAGGTTCATGGGCTGACCCACCCCCCAAGCTCAGGTTCTCCACCCCTGATGTATAAAGATCAAGTACTGTGTCAGTTGTTTTAAAACAAGCAAGAGACACTGTAGTACAGTAAAGTACAGTACAATAAATATGCAGTGCAAATGTTCCCTAGGTTATTACATTGCAGCAATCTATAGTATTATTAATAATAATAATAATAATAATTATTATTATTATTATTATTATTATTTTATTATTATTATTATTATTATTATCTGTTACTTTTTAACTAATGGCTATTTAGGAATTTTGTTTCAGTGCTGTTTGTATATTGTAGTTGTGTATTATTAAAGCAGTGCTTGCATGGCAGTACCGATTATTTATGTAATTACGTATGAATAATAAGAAAGCGATCTTTTTCCCTTAATTTACCTAGTGTTGACCCTTCTCTTCTTCCCCTAGACTCGCTGACCCAAGACACTGAGATTGAGCACAGTAGCAGCAGAACAGATGCTGAAAGGACAATACAAGGTACACGCTTTGAAGGGGCTGTAAATTCGCTTCATGCCGCTGTGAATGAGCTTTATTTTATCTCAGCCTGCTGTTCAGCTATGCACCTCGCCATCTGGGCTACAGTTTCCTCAAGTCGAGATGAAGGTCGGAATAAATCTGTCCGGATATTGTAGCTGTGTGGAAATACATGTACATTTTTTTGGCGTTATACAGCAATTTGCTTGCTGGTCATTCCTGAAGTCACTCTGCCACACCTTTGTTTTCACATTTTTATTGCCTTTTTTTATGAGAGAGTGAAATATTTGGGAAAATTCAGAATTGTCATAGCCAGTGCAGCTTTATTCAACTTTATTTTTGGTTAATGTTTTGCACTTTCTTTATGATGAATGAACAGGATATAATGCTTTTTATGAGACTGCAGAGAACCTTGATTCTGAAAATAAACTGTAGGGTAGTATATCACACAAGACACGTGTATGCCCATTTAATTTGAACTACATTGTCAGTAATTCATATCACACTGCATTGCTCTGCAGTCACGGGTGGACTGTAATTACAGTCAAATGGCATAGAAAAGTGTTGAATATTGTCATTAATTACACAAGCTCACAACCAAAGCTCATCGCACTTAAAAAGACCGCAAGAGCTATGTAATACATTTACTGTGCTTCTGTGGTAAAAGAACACGTTAATGAGAGAATCATTTAGAGAATTAATTATTTCTATTTGTCTTGTGTCACACTGTCTAATTCTGCAGCATTAGCTGCATGCACTTTTATTAATAGATTTTCCACTCTTTGAATCCATGCCAAGAGTGGGCTGGCGAGGCATTTTCAGAGTCCGGACTTGTGGGATTACATTACGGACCTTTCTCCTATTGTTCCGCATTGACTTTCGTTCCCTGATTCCAATAACTTTTCATTTGATGTATTCCTGGAGCTCATACAGATAAATGCAAGTGAAATTTTCCCAATCTTTCCATCACCATTTAGGAGACATATATTTTTTGCACGATTAAACATAAAAACAGTTAAAGTGAAATTAAAATTAAATGGGTGAATCTCAATGAAGCAAAAAGGCAATAATTTATGGTTCCCTTAATTGTCTTCATGAAATATTTGCATGTGCATAATTTGCATAATTTCCTTGTATTAATTAATCTTTCAAAGGAATTTTATGTAGAGAAAAGTCAAAAAGTCCCTTTGTTTTATTTATATTATAACAGCTCATCTGTTTTTTATTTAAAAATCTTTATTTTTGGGGTAGCATTTACTTTAGGAAATGTAACATTAATTAAAATGTTACGATATTGACTATAAGGAAAAATTAATTTCTTAATATTTTTATCCACTTCGTATTACATGTAAAGTGAAAGTATATTATGCAATTTTTTGTAATTAAATGAATGAATATTGCAGATAACTGGCATCTACTAGTAATTAATAGTGAAGTAGCTGAAGTATTGTCATTATTTATATAATATTTATTATGTAATGTCCTTTGAAATAGTCATATTTTTACTTATACAACAATGTACTTGTACAATAATGTACTGTCGCATTGCTTTTTAATTAATTCCATGTTCCCTCTCTAAAAATAAAAACTGTCAAAGTGATGCTTTGTTTACAGTTAAGCTGACTTAATGAGTCACATTCAGCCTGAGGTATTTGATTAGACTGTCTTTATTTGTTGCCTTACAGATGGGAGACTCTTTCTGAAAACATCAACGATGTACTGACTCAGCTGTGAAGAGTGAGTAAAGCATACTGTATCATTGTACTGACTCAGCTGTGAAGAGTTAGTAAAGCATACAGTATGATTCAAAGGGGACTATATGAAAACATCAATGATGTACTGGCTCAGCTATGAAAAGTGAGTAAAGCATACTGTATCATTCAAAGGGGACTATATGAAAACATCAACGATGTACTGACTCAGCTGTGAAGAGTGAGTAAAGCATACAGTATCATTCAAAGGGGACTATATGAAAACATCAACGATGTACTGACTCAGCTATGAAGAGTGAGTAAAGCATACAGTATCATTCAAAGGGGACTATATGAAAACATCAACAGTGTTCTGACTCAGCTGTGAAGAGTGAATACAATGTACAGTATCCTTTGAAGGAGACCCTATCTGAAAACATCAACGATGTACTGACTCAGCTGTGAAGAGAGAGTGCAATGTACAGTGTCTTTTGAAGGAGACTGTCTCAAACCATGACCGATGTACTGACTCAGCTCTAAAGAATGAGCTTGGTGTATGGTATCATTCAGAAGAGACTCTCGTCAATGATGTTGTCACAATAGCATTTCCAGCTGTGAGGGCCTTTGGGGCATCATGCAAATGGCTGTAGAGTCAGTGCTCTTTCCCTGTAAACAGAAGAACACTAATGTCTGTTTTATCAAATCCACCGTATGCCATATAACATTTTCTTGATCGCAAGACTAAAACCATTTGAGAATGAGAAATATCAGAGCATAAATGATTAGCAGCTAAGATTTTTACACTGCAACCTAAACAGAAAAGTTTTTTCTTTGTATTTCCCAAAAAAGTCTTAGCACCTTGAAAAATCATAGACAGCCACTAGAACAGTAAATTTTACAATGAAGTGACGAAATGGGCACAGCTAGTAGTTGAATGATGTATTTTCTAAATATAAAATTCAAATGATATTCTTTTCTTTTTTTTTAAATACTGCTGTATATATCAGATGAAAAGTAATGCTGTCTCACAGTTGGTATGTGTGTAAAGGACATTTTTATGTGTGTAATACAATTACCAAGGAAAACAATATACATTAAATATATTTATTTTCTAACATTCCTATTTTTATCTTTTTGCATGCAGGCCTTATATAATAATAATACTGGATTTATTTGATCCTAACTCAAAATTCATCATTCTTGTCTTTCTTCTGTATTTTGTTTCAATTTATGTTTTGAGTAATTTAAGATGAACATTTACAAATAAAACATGAAATATTGTTTGCTGTTCTACTGAAAATAGGAGAACACATTTGATCCAATCTTAAACTGCCATTGTAGGACAGCTTTTGGTGCTCTGCATCAAATTCCCAGTTTATTTATTGTCAATTTCTGAACTGGTTTGTTTTATGGTACATATGTAACCCTTTCACTGCAAAATTATATATGATATATGATAATTTATATGAATAAAATTTCCTCATACTGTAAATTGTTTGTCAAATGTATAGTCACACCCATACCTACCATTGAGGGCACCGAGGTCAAGTCTTCTGTATTTTTTTCTGCAGCTCCAATAACCAGGATTCATGACAGGGCACACCTAGGAAGGGCTAACCCTTTTGACCTCGGTATTTTAAAAATCCTGGCTATGGTCCTTTATATAGTGTGACAGCCATCTTATGTGAGCTGCATTTACAAGAATAACATACCGCAGCTTGCCTCAGTATGTTTTGTAGCTATACACTCTGTTACAGTCCCTATATACCATGTAGTTTAATTGTTCTGTGACCTCTGACCCATTAATCTTCTTTTGCGTCTGTCTTTAAGCAGTAATAAAACATTTAATATTAGTTACATAGATACATTTATTCATAGAAAAGGTACATTTAAATGTTGTTAATCTTTGTTCAGTAAAATACACCTCTGAATGTTGGAGCATTTTTGAAATGCTGCGCAGCAAAAGAAACATATTTTTGCTTTATAAAAGATAAGTAGATGGGTCTTAGAAAGGATGGATAACTGAAACTGGTATTTTAACCTTATTTAATGTTGTAAATGCGTTGAAAGGGTTGAGTACAAAAAATATGCATGTGACATTGAAAATGGAGACAAACTGCTCTTAAAATGTAATATTCTCCAGGATTAAGCATTTTAAGTAACTAAATTTGCTGTATTTAAAACTGTCCTTTTGCTCCTTATGTATGATATAAAGTCTCCAAGCAAGTCAAATCCATGTTTTAAACCGTCGTGATGAAAGAATTAAATTTCCAGCAAATAAAATGAAGATAAAACTTATGGATTCATGGTGTTAAACTGTGGGCCAAGAGTAGTATGGCTATCCTTAGCAATGTTTAATTGCAAGCATTAATTTTCCTGATTAATGGCATACTGTAATTCCTAACGATAATCTTGTGAGATCTTACACTTTGTAAGGCACTGGGCAGCTACTTTTAATTTTGTGATTATAGTCATCATTCATTTTTTTAAATTATTTTGTAATTTTGAATTGTACACTAATGCAACAGTCTCACTATCCAATGAGCCCAATGTATTTTTTTTGTTGCAATATTTTATATAAATAATTTTACGCTTAAAACATACACAGTAACAAGGTGTTTGGTTATATTGGTTTTGTTTATTCATTTGTATGAATTTGGGATTTTGAATGAATGTTTGCATGCATGCAATTTTTGCATGCGTGCGTGTTACATAATTTATTGTTACTCCAAAATGAAATCAGAAATAAAAATACTGTGTCATGTAAAAACATGTACGCATTTGTTAATATTTGTTAATACCTGATTTATGCCCGTAATTGATTTATGCCAGTAAAATTACTGTGAAATGCCGTCATTCTGTCTGTTTCAGTGGTTTAAATAAGTGTGATGGGTGGAGGGAAAGAAGTCATGAGTCACCATTAAATATGACTTCAGTCTTAGTTCTTGCATAATCAAAGAGAAATCTCTGTGGATTATGATAAATGGTCTAGCTTGCAATTTTTTTCCAATTTCCTCAAAGTCTAAGTGCTCATGATAGGAGCAGAATCATTGAGAGCAGTTATGGTTGAGAGAGTACTGTGTCTCATCTAGTACTACAAAAATCACACTCATTCAATAATACAATTATGGCTCGGATTCTGAGAGGTGTGTTATCAGCTGTGATAGAATCCACCTTCCAAATTCTTCAGGCGCATTTTAAGATTTCCTTCTAATTTTTATGAATGAAGTTGAAGTTTTGTTCTACTTCGAGAATTACTACTCTTCTAAACTAGGGAATTTATACTCTGCCAAACTAACCCAGGGAACCCAAAGGGTCAAATATGACCCCACATTTTATTTCTGCCATACATTCAACCCACTAATCAAAGTGAAGTAAAGTTTTTTTTTTCTGCTTTACAGCCATATACGACCCAAAAACAGAAGTAAAATCTTTACTTTTATGAGTGGGTTTAATTTAAGGCAGAAATAAAAGGTGGGGTCATATATGACCCCGTGGGTTCCCCAGGGTTAATGACCGATTTACGCATTTGTGATTTATGCTTATGTTATAAACATAACCATTCCAGACAAGAACAGTCACGTCTGATCGTTTGATCTGCTGTAGCTGCTTAAAATAATCCTCAAAGCAAAACGTAGGCCATTATAATAAAGTAGCCATTTACAACTTGAAGTTAGAGCCCTCACTCTTGATGTACAGTATACTGAACGTGTGAGTGGCTGAAGGGAAAGCAGCTGTCACACAAAGCTGGCTGAAATGAAGCACTCTTTGAAATCTGAAGTGCATTATTCCTCATGGACATGTTGCCTCCTGTTCTGTATTTCCTGACTTCATTTTTTTTCTAGCATTCTAATATTACACAGGTGTTACAATAGACTGAACATTTGTCTGATTATTCTGAGATACATCGATCAGCTCATTGAATCTGCGACTGCACCTTTAAATTTGCTTCACTAATGTGAGTTGAAGATACAGTTGAGTCAAACAAGCATAATAAAGGCAATGCTTCTTATATGACAGATACACTGCACAAGATTAATGTATACCGACTTAAATTTAGGCAATGTCTGGAGTCTCCAAGTACTGTAAACATGAGAAGCAATTGTAGAAAGTCTATGAAAAGAGTAAGCTAATTATATCTCACAAGAGAAGGTATCGGTTCAGGCCGAAGTGTCCGCAGATTAGCATAGTTCTGTCGGGACTTCAAAATTATATGATGTGGTATGGCCTCCCGACAGAAAGTTTTACTGCATGAGCAAACTCAATGCTATAATGCTATATAATCAGATTAGGACTCAATGTGTTTTAACAAAATGGAGAAAGAGAATTACATGACAAGGCCCATGGCTCATTATCTAAATGAACATTTTGTGAGCGCAGACAGTGACGGCAACAGCAAGGCAAAGGGCCTGAGACGGGAGGCCTGAGTTTGGATGTTACACACTAATTATTCTTTCATGCTTGTCTGTGCACTTAATGAAAGTGAAAAGCTTAGAAACAGAACAGAGGAATATAATGTGGCATGAAATTGAAGGTAACCTTCTAACTTTTAGTTTATTCGCAGGCTGATCTGGACTTTTTCGAGAATACGCTCATTTAATTTTCACCCCTTATTAATGTACTTGCAACCTCGTCTGGAGAAAGTCTCATGACTCAGCCCTTATTGTTAATATGCAGGTTTTATTGTCTTTGTAATCATCACTTTAACAACATCTGCATAATTTTCAACATCTTTGGATATCTCCAGTAATGGGATAAAGGAAATACAATATAGAAAATATGAAATTACAGTTATCCATCATTCCCTGGACTGTATGTCAACCTTATCCTGGTCTACTGCTATTGGCAATGTTACATGTAAATTATTTAACAGATGTTAAGGATATGTTTTTTCCCCCAGTGTACTAAGGTGTGCTGAGACCTACCATTACATGATTTCTGAACATAACTGTCTTCATCAAAATCAACCTCCTTGTCCATTAAGTGAAATATTCTTAGACCTCTTAATTTGTTCTGCAAAAATGTGGGACAATACAGTCGCTTACATTCTAATTATGTTTGCATACCGTACAATTCAGACGACAACCATATCAAAATGTATGAACGAACCCTTGTATCCGTTTTCTATACTGAATCCAGGTTCAAAAATCACACGAATATGAACCTGGTTCCACAAATAATAATAATCCATTTATCCATCTATTTTCTGAAACACCTTATCCAGTTCCGAGTCTATGGAGACTACGGGCGTATGGCAAGGAGCAACCCAGGACAGGGGGCCAGCCCATCGCAGGGCACACTCACACACCATCCACTCATACAGGCACACCTATGGACAATCTGGTAACTCCAATTAGCTTCTGCATGCTCTTGGACTATGGGGGGAAACCGGGGTATCTGGAGGATTGGGAGAACATGCAAACTCCACAAACATGGAGCCTGGGTGGAGACTTGAATCCCGGTCCCAGAGGTGTGAGGCAACAGAGCTAATGATAATAATAATAATAATAATAATAATAATAATAATGATAATAATGTTTGAAGAGCTGATGATTTAAACTTTGGTTTAAGATGAGCATTGTGGGCAGGGGAGGATCTGTTAAAATGTGCAGTAAATAGTAAGGATCCTTGTGGAGAAGATCCTGATCTTCCTGTCGTTCATCCTTTAAAATCATTACAGAATCACCACTAAACTGAGCTGTCTGCCTCATTTCCAGGAGCCCCTGTGCCTGATGGGTTTCCTCTGCCTCTCGGTCAGGTGGCCCACTGAGCCCAGCGTGGGAACTGAGCGAGGCAGCAGGTGAGACTGTACTGTGGAGGCACACTGCTGATCTACCAGGTTTGTGGAAGCTCTAATATCATCAAGGAAGCTCAGCGTCATCAAAGCTCTTAAAATACCAGTGAAAATATTTTACATAAATAGATATAGAAATAATGTTTGTGTAAATCTCTGTTTATAGCTTTCCCTGAGTACACTGTATTTTGTCCTGATTCCACAGATTTTTTATTTTCTTATTTGCACTGTTGCAAAATTTACTGTATTCTGGAGAATTCCTTCTGGCTCACAGAACAGGCCACCAGATCCGTATGATGCGGGTTAGACACAAAGGTTATTCAATTATTATGGGAATGCAGGAGATGTCGAGTTTATCAACAAAATGGAAGGCCGTCCAACTCATGGTTCCTCCAGTGACAGCCATGTCTTCCCTCCTACGTCATTGTTCTGTAAGCCCACAACTGTTTGATTGTATTCTGTATAATGTATCGGAAAGGCTGGCGATAACTTATCCTCTGCAAAACCCAACACATCTGTCAGAAGAACACCTTGGCATGGTCAACAAGCTTTTAAGTTCCAATGAACCGTGGAAATGCTGAAAATGAGCAAAGCAGCACATCAGTTGAGATTGGATTGAGATGGGCTGCAACCCTGGTACCTAGCCCAAAACGTAATGGTAGCTGTAAAATACTATAATTACTATTTGTAAACTGTGCCGAAAGACTCGCACATAGCTTGTAAGGGCGTGTGGGGCTAATGAGCGTTTGTTATTTTTCCGCTAAGGACGCAATCTTTATTGGGTTATGTTCGAAGCAAAGTTATTGTCTCCTGCCGTCTCTTGGTGACATTTTGAGGAATGGCTGCCCATAATGGACGGATGGCTTAGAGTCCCATTCCCGACAGCTGTAGCGGCTGGTTTCGCTCTCTCCTGAGTGGTTAATGTAGTTGTTCTAGTGGAGTTGTGGGGAAGATTAATGGACGCAAAGGATGTGTGCCAGTTGTGAGGAGAAACAGCACAGAGCGAGCCAGAAGCCATCTGTTCACTCGCTTTTACTGCTTTTTTTTTTAATGGAGGAAACAAACAGACGGAAACAAGGCTGTGGAGACAGCTTTATTTCTGAATTACCACAGTGCACAAATGTGACACTTACAAAGACAGGAAAGCCAGGTAAGCAACCACGTAAGCAAACTTAGGTTTGGTTCCTTGGGTAAAAGAACAAGCTTCTAATAAAATTTATACCAAGAAGCACATTAGACATTTGTATTTTACTCTGTCTTGTTCAAACAATGGAGAAATAGGCAATAAATGGTTTATCCATGTCTTTTGTTGTATATCAGGCCTCTCTGTTCAGAGACGTCGCGGAGCAGGTCATTTTTAAAATGAGAGATGTGAAATTAAATATTTAATGTGCACCTCGGCTCACCAGATATACATGAAAAATCCAAGCCCTGGTTCAGTGGATTATTCAGTCATGGCTGATCTGGTCAAGAATTTTTAGCACAGCGCGCATCTGCTGAAAAATGACATCAGCCCATCACACATGGACTTGAGGTAAATCTGTTGAAATGCAGATGAGAATATAAGGCTTCCCAGCACTTAGCATTCATGCTGGCTGATCATACTCCAGTGCTGCCCATCTCAAATGGCCACAGGGCAATCAGTTAAAATCGGTTTGTCACCAGAGGGTTGGACCTTGCTCTGTGATCAACTGTTGTTAGATGATTTACCTCTAGTTATAAGGCAATTAATAGATAGTGTTTAGTTTAGCTTATCACGTGATATGTCGTATCCTTTTAGCGTAAGCAACAATTTTTCACATTAGTAGTGACATAGATATTTACGGCTGAGACATTAAAACATTCAGTTTCTGTACAATAAGGTCTGCTATATAATATGCAATTGGTTAAGGACCTCTCCAGCCCAGTAAAAAGGGACACCTCGTTTACCCTTTTAAGGCATTACCAAGGCATTATCAAAAAGTCACTAGGCTAAAAGAACAGTAATTATTGTTGTTCCAAATTTTTCTCTTTAGTAAGCAATTAATCCTCACAGCATGGATTAGAAATTGTGTGTTGTCACCTACACAACAGAACTCACTCTGCAAAAAGCGGTAATTATCTGCCTTATTTATTTATTTTGCCGAAATTTCTGAGATCAGGTTAGACCTCAGGATTCCATGTAATGACTGTCAAAATCATCACTTTTATATAGTGCCTATAGAGATGCTCATGAAAGCATTAAAAAAAGGTAAGCTCAACTTTATCATTTAAAGTATCATCCCCAAAATAACTTTAACTAAAAGTTATCCTTAAAAAGTAAAAGTAATCCTTACTATAAAAAAGTAAGGAATATTATTAAAAATAATTTTTGATTATTTAATTTTTTTTAAATAATAGAATAACACAAACAAATATGAAAGGTATTCACAGAATTTGCAATAAAATAAATTGACATTCCCAAATTTTTTTTGTAAATATTCAGTAACAGCAAAAACATTGGATGGTTTTCTTACAGTACATGTACTGTCAATTTTTAAATCTGTTGTTGGAAGATAAATATATAGCAAGACAAAAGAATAATAATTATTATTATAAGACAAAATCTTAAATATGTCTTAGAGGGTAGGCCTATACATGAGATGAAGAAGAGGCCTCTATTTAAATGCACAGAAGTGTTTATTTTTACAGCTAGATGTTGGATGCATCTCTGCCTCTTCATGTGATACTGACTGTGCACCAAGTGAAGCTGGGAGAGGTCACCTCTGGTGTGCGCACCATCAGCACTGGCACTCCCTCTACACCAATGACTGCACCTCCATGGACCCAGCTGTGCACCTCCTGAAGTTTGCGGACGACACCACAGTCATAGGACTTATCCAAGATAGAGACGAGTCCGCATATCGGCGGGAGGTTGAGCGGCTGGTACATTGGTGCAGCCAGAACAACCTGGAACACGCTTAAGATGGTGGAGATGACAGTGGACTTTAGGAAACACCCCCCAGCACTGGTCCCCCTCACCATACACAGCACCCTTGTGTCACCTGTGTAGAGCTTCAGGTTTCTGGGAACTATCATTTCCCAAGACCTGATTCTGATTATCTCTGAATGCCACGACTCATCGAGAAGGCGCTGCCTGCCCTGCCACAAAAAAATTCATTCAGCAAGCTCTTACATTCAGCAAGCTCTTACATTCAGCAAGCTCTTACATTCAGCAGGCTCTTACATTCAGCAAGCTCTTACATTCAGCAAGCTCTTACAGCATGTATTCATGCATAGAGAATAAAACATCACGTGGTCACTAATGCTGTTTCCGCAAAATAATGGCTTTTCTCCCAAACTTTAAATCATCTCGCATAAAATCCAACTGCGTTGCTACTGACTCCTGCACAGCGGAAGTAGCCTACTTCACATGACTGAACAAGAAGGTTTGGAAACACTTTACTTAAAGCAGTCATTATACTGCATTACACATACCTTCATAATGCTTTATAAGGGTCAGTATAAGGATGCATTGTGCTGCATTTAAGAAGGTGTTTATAGTGCATTACTGTTGAGACCTTCATAGACCATTTGTAATGCATAATACCGTTGACTATAATATGTCATGCCTTATAGTCAGGTTTATAATATGAATTCTTTAAAAGGTATTATGAAGGTTTGTCTAATGCAGTATAATTACTGCTTTAAGTAATGTGTTACCAAAAGGTTTACTGGTATTTTTTTTTCTACAATGTTTCACAAAACAGCAGGGTAACTGGTGGATCTATAAGTAATTCCATTTAAAAATGAAATACTTTCAAACCCTTTTGTTACTGAAAGCAGGAGTGTGGCTTTATTTAATAAGACTATAGCCTTTCACCTCTGTGGCTGGGGGCTCTGACCCTGATGCCTGGCATTCCCATGATCCTTCTGTGGGTTCCTCTGATTTCCTTTAGCAGTGAAGAATTAAAAAAAAAAGAAGCTTTATTTGCACAATTACATCAGAATGCTTCTTTTAACCCTAGGGAACCGACGGGGTCATATATGACCCTACCTTTTATTTCTGCCTTATATTCAACCCACTCATCAAAGTAAAGATTTTACTTTCGTTTTTGGGTCGTATATGGTACGAAAAAATATACGAAATGAAAAAACGAAAGAAAACATATATATATATATTTTACTTTACTTTGATGAGTGGGTTGAATGTCAGGCAGAAATACAAGGTCAGAAATGACCCTGTGGGTTCCCCAGGGTTAATATGTCCCATCTTGCTCTTGAAGAGCCGGGCTTAAGGACCCTGTCGAGGTCGGAACTCAAACTAGTGACGCGATGCCAGCCACGGAGGCTTAACCCACTGAAGTGCCTGTAGTACTGTATGTCTGATTTGCTCGTAGTGCATGTCTATGTGTAAGTTAGAATGTTCCCTTGCATTGGGGTCTCAGTTCCCCTATGCTTCTTGATAGTCCGAGTGTGATCCACTGCTTGGTACCTGGTAATGGAAAATGGAGTTTTGTGCGTAAAACACAAGAGGTGCCCAAGTCTTCTTTTCCTCTATGGATATGTAATTAATGCAGGGTAGTATGGATGCTTCCACACTGACGGTGTAACCATTCCGTGCCAAAAGCATCCCCTCAGTGCATTAGCCTGCAGGTAAAAGTACTTGAGGAATGAGTACTTATTTCACTTGGCTGACACTCGATCGAGGTCACTTAAAATCTGACACATCAGTACAGCTCGCTGATTTTCCGGAGCAGCTCAGGTTAAGCACCACATTTAAAAGTTTGTTTTCCTTCATCCACCATCTGTTATATCGTTATTTATTACCAGCATTGTCTGAATGGTATTGTGAGCTCTATAATTCTGCTGGTGATTATTTCTGTCCTCGTGTCTTTCACGCCTCTGGATGATCTCTTTTCTCAGTAGGACCAAAACAAGGGGCTTAACAGAGCAAACAAACAAAATTCCATGTGTTTATTTGAAAGGTGCCCCCAAGCCCGCCCCAGTGTAGAGCTGTAAGTCAATTATAGTAATGCAAAAGGATAATAAGTTTAGTTTGTCTTCTGCTCAGTTGTACAAATAGCTTGGCTCTGTGAGATCTCAGTATAATAATAATGTACGTTACATGAAACTGCCTTTGAGCTCAGGTTGTAGAACTTGCTAACTGAAGTAGCACTGGAAGCTATGGTCCAGTCCAATCTGGACCCAATCCATTGTAAAGAAATCAGATTCATGAATGAAGCCAATCACTCGGTTCATAGTAAAGAGATGGAATTTGAGTCCATTCATGAAGAGAAAAGGAAATTATATAGCCCCGATGTTCATTAAATAAACCTGTAATAGATGTGAAAGTTGTGCGGCTTTTGGCAAGTGCAGTACTTATATGAGGTAGTATGGTGCCATCTACTGGAAATGGGAATAACTGGTCTATGTAGGAAAAAGGTATGTTGCATAAAGACGTTCAGGTCAATGTACATTAAGTGACAAAAAATGTTTTGGAGTGGTGGAAAGGAAATGAATCTGCATGTGATGAAAGGTTGGCGACTGTATAACAAAGATTATAATATCAGATCAAACAGACAACAGAGTTGACTGTAGGGGCACACTGTTGGTCCCATGTGAGTACGGTGTGGCTCTCCCCCAGGCCTGGATACATGCGGCGATACAGCGAGGAAGGGAGTCGTACAGCCGTTGTATCCCCTCCTGCGGCAAGTCTACCTAAAGCTGTTGTTACTGGTCCTCGAGATCCTGCAGATTGGCACTGGGTCTGAGTCGATATCCGAGCTGATCCCACAGATGTTTCATTGGGTAAAGATCGGGGGACCTGGCAGGCCATGGGAGGACCTCAACATGACGCAAGCAGTCCATAGACACATGTGTCAGGTGTGGACTGGCATTGTCTTGTTGAAAGACAGTACCAGGGTGCTGTCTCAGGAAGGTTCAGACATGTGGATGCAGAATGTCACTTACGTAGCGCTGTGCCGTCAGGGTCCTCCGAATCACTACCAGAGAACACCTGAAGTCATACCCTATGGCTCCCCACACCATGATGCCAGGAGGAACGCTGGTGTGTCTCTCCACAACATTGGCAGGATTGGTCCTC
>JAODKL010000036.1:15219404-15240669 GCA_026780765.1 Petrocephalus schoutedeni | reverse complement strand
TTTGCCTAAGGCCTAAGACACTGACAGCAATCCCACTATGCCCCATTCCCCGGCCTTACTGAAATTCCACTTCCACACTGGACCACCCCGCCGATTACGTACAAATATATTTGGTCAAATTATAGATTACAGTGCAGCAGTCTTAGGCAGTCAAATGAAACATTCAAAGCTATTTGTCTGGGTAATAAGTTCACTTTTGCTCATAACAAAAAACACAATTTAGCAACAAAACATATGCAAATTAAGACTAATATAATAAAAGCTAGTAAGAATTACTGATGAAAAAGTTATTGATATCTTCAGTTCCTAAACATCTCTTCAGGGGCACCTCAACCATCCCATGTATTTATTGAATTTTACTACCAGCTCACTTAATTAACTAATTTAATTAGTTAAACAGTGCTAGTAAGATATTGATTAGCTAAATGAGGTGTGCTAGTAGTCAAGCCCATCCCCAGGGTGGCTAACGGGCCATGTCTCTTGCTTGTTTTGTCTTGCCTCTCGTTTCAGCCCTCGTGTGGATCGCTCCAGCTGCCACTTGTTTGCTCCCTTGTCAACCCTATATAAGAGTGCCTCCCAGTCCTGTGTTCCCCAGTCTGGTCATCCTTTGTGTATGACTGTGATTCCCCCGTACCTGTGTTTTGGCCTCGTGTGGCCCCTTTGTTTTCCCCTGTGTTGACTTTAATGCAAAATAAAGGCCAGGCTTCAGTATGGTCCTGCCAGCTGCTGGCCAGGCCATCCACATCACCTTGCCTTGCTTATGGCCATAAAAGTACATTCCCTTGCAGTGCTACTGAGGAGGCATGCATGTGTGGGAAGGACCCAGATTAGCATAGAAAGTCAGAGATAGAAGATGCAGCAGGTTTTACATCCACGCATAATGGCATTCTGGACCCTCTGGAATTCCCCATGCTGAAAGACCTCAGCTGAGTATGGAGATACTCATACCAAAATGAACTCTGGCTGTCTTATGTGTGTATGGACAGAACAGCAGGCTTATTGCTCTGCTTTCTTAGACGAAGTGAGTGATATGACCATCCATATTTTGCACCCACATGTCCTATTTGGAGTTACAAGCGTATCCCAGAAGCCATTGGTAGGAGCAACCCAGGATGGGGCACCAACCCATCACAGGGCACACTCTCACATCATATGCAAACTCCAATGTGAGGTAACAATGGTAACCATTGTGCCACCCCAGGGTATTACCTATAGATCCACAACATGTATGTCCTATGGAACAATGGAGGGGGCATTTGGCTGTTGGATGTTGTTAAAAAATGTGAAAGGGAACATGAAATTGACAGGCAAAATGGTTTGGTAACAGCCAGGGGCACAGCTTAAGATTTTGGACCCCAAGAAACATATCATATTGCGGCCCTCAACCCAGATCAATCCGATTTTTGTGGCCCCTACTACTCAGGGGCCCATTGTATTGGTGACAGCCATGGGCACAGCTTGAGATTTTGGACCCCATGAAACATATCATATTGGGGCCCTCAACCCAGATCAATCCAATATTTGCGGCCCCTACCACTCAGGGGCCCAGTGTGCTTCCCCCCGCCTTACAACCCCCTTGGTGGCAGGAGCTATGCAGACACTCACCAGGTCCATAGTAGAAAGTGAAGGATACATTTTTAATCTATCTTGCCATATGTCCATGAACTCTGCTTTATAGGGATCTATAAGCTTTATTGGAGTTTATGAAGTACTATAATGAACACTGCCTGTCAATAGAAGATGCTGTAATGTTTTATTAATTCTTATACCAACCGGTATAATCCATTATGAAGGTATCAATAATGTATTATGGATGACAGCTTCAAGTACAGTGTTACTGAGAGTTCTTCACTGGATTGAATGATATTTGCTTCCTATTACTGTAGCTTGTGATGAGGAATCCTGCCTTTAGGTAATTGACAGTCTCATCTCAAAAAGAACAAAAAATGAGTTTTGGAAATTTGCCCTTCAGTTGGTGTCTCTAAGTTGTCCACAACGTATGTGTGTATGTGCCCCACGACGAACTTGCATTTTATCAGGCTATACCCTATGCCCTGCACAGAGGAGGATAGTTCAGGTCCAGGTAAAAATCCAGACCAAGGACATCTGTCCTCTAAATTGGTGGCACTGAACAAAATCAGTAATTTCAAGGAAACGTGCAAACCAAAAATAATGAGAAATTTTATTGATTCTGAGTTTATTTTCTTCATAGATTTAAACATTTGCCACAGTTTTTCTGTTCCCTGAGTGAAATCTGGGAACCCATATATTTGCTTTTTGAAAGTTCTCTTTTATGCACGAGAGAAGAAATTATAAAGGCATATTTTATGCCATAAATTAAATATACTTACGAATATATATATATATATATATATATATATAATATTATTTGTATAAGTTTGTCTAACAATAAAATGTCATTTGTAAATATATTTGTAAATGCAGTATGTTTCAGTACTTAATATTGCTTCGTTATGGCTTAATTAAAATCAAAATGAATATTAATACATTATATCGCACAGTCTATACAAGAAAATGAGGAAGGAATCTATGGCAGTGTTTCCCAATCTGGTCTTCTGCAACCCACAGTCGGTTCAAGCTCCCTCTGAGTTTCCTGCTATACAGTCCACATTTGCTCCCTCCAAGCTCCCAGTAGCAAAAACATGAACATCTGTGGGTCCCCGAAGACCTGATTGGGAAACACTGATCTGTGGGGAACCTCAGGGAACTTTTGTCTTTTTGTTTCTTTATGTTGATTGATGTCACTGTATCATAGTCATAGACAGTGCCGCCCTGCCTCCCACCCCCCTCCTTTCGGCTCGGCCGGCCCATACCATCTCTTTATAAATATGTCTCCAGCATGTCATGTGTAGAGCAAGAATACCCTCAGGAAGGACCATTCCTTCATCGCAGCTCGCAACAGGCATACATACACAACACCATGCTACATCAAATTTAAGCTCATAAATTGTCATTAAAAGAGCATAGTTGGCCTTTTTAATTCTATCGCAGGTTCAAATCTGAACCGAGGCAGCCAGGTTATTTCTCCGGCGGCTACGCCGGTAGTTTTTGTACAGGATGACGCTGATGACGCGTTCTTTGAACTGTTTGGACACGATGTAGAAGAGGAGGATGTCGAGGATGGTGCTGAGGTTCATCAGGAAGCCCGTGCTGGCGGACCAGGTCCTGTAGCTGTCTTTCTGGGGGCTCACCAGCTGGATAACGAAGCAGACGTGATAAGGCACGAAGCAGATGACTATCTGCAGCAGCAAAGTGATGATGATCTGCACAGACTTCTTCTTCACCTTGGGCTTCAGTTTTGCTGCTCGGCCGCATGAAAGGCTGTTCAGAATAATGGCGTAGCAGCCGATTATAATGCAGATGGGTACGAGGAAGTAGAAGGTGAGCCTGACGAAGCTCACGGCAGCATCCATGTGCAAATGGGCGACATCGAACATTTTGTGGCAGGTGGTGAAGTTGAAGGACTGGTCAGGGTCCGCCTTAGTGAAGAGAAGGGGGAGGCTGATCCCTAAGGTCATCACCCAAACACCCACGCTGGACAGCACGGCTTTGCTCACGTTCTTCAGCTCGTTGCTGTGTCGAGACTGTGTTAATACCCCAAAACGGTCGGCGCTGATCAGAGCAAAGAGCCAGAGGGCCATAGAGGGGTAGAACACGCTAATGGTGGCACTGATCCGACACAGCAGGTCTCCGAAGGGCCAGCTTTGCTGTATGTAATACACCAGGCGCAATGGCAGAAGACTAATGAAGATCAGGTCTACTATAGCTACGTTGATCATATAGATCGTAATGGACGTTTTCTTCTTGGTGGACCGAAAAAATACCCATAGCGCAGTGGCATTGACCACAATGCCAAAGAAAAGAATGAAGCAGTAGAAGATGAGGCCAACAATGCTGTATTCTTCCTGTGTCAGTTTCCAGTCTATTTCCACCGATCGGTTCCGATACTTCTCCATCTCCTCTTGATTTCCTGTGAATGGAGCATGTGCAAAACATAAATCCAGTGTCAGGGTTACTGGGCACAGGGCATGGAGCTGGGGTATATACGCCACCCAAGATGTATTTCTTTATCATATTTGCTTTTATTATATCATCCATCCATTTTCTGAAACCACTTATCCTTCTGGGGTCTGGAGCCTATCCCAGAAGCTATGGGCACAAGGCAGGGAACAACCCAGGATGGCAGCCCATTGCAGGGCACACTCACAATGTAGTAACTCCAATTAGCCTCAGCATGTTTTTGGACTGTGACGATAATGACGTACAAGCTCCACATATAGAACCTGAGACTCAGAGACTCAAACCCCAGTCCCAGAGGTGTGAGGCAACAGTGCTAACCACTGCACTACCACGCCTGTATTACATCAATGAAGTTTACAAATATGTTTACAAACGTTATAATTTTATAGTTTAATAGTTATATCACAAAATTCACAATATATAAATACCTTTCCCATAGTGCAAACAATAATCTCTTACTGAATTTCCAAAGTATAGAAATACTTTCAACAATATTTAAATATTGTATTTTTGTAGTTTTTGGTGTTTTTGGTTTTGTTTTATATTGTCCTATCGCTGTAGAGATTTCTGCAAACAAAAACCATCAAAGTTAAATCAGCAAACAGAATATTAAGCAGGCAGACTCATTCAAAGCTGCTAGTTTCCCAAAAAGTGATCCTCCGTCCCTAATGAGTTCCACTGTCTGATCCCTATTGTAGAAAAATGTTGCATTAAAGTTACTCTCCCAGCTCCCTCTTTTGAGATAGTTCATTGTAAATTATATACCTCTGAGGGTAGCTGGACGCCAGGTAAAGGTTAAATCTCAACTGAAAGCTGAAGTGGAGTTAAAAGAAGAAATGAGAAAGACTGCTGAAAATATGGAAACAGCCGAACCATAATATTATTCATTTTTTTAAATAAATTGTGAGGAGTAAAATATGTAATGTGTAAAATAGTAAATGTGTTGTCAATGGGGTGTGAAACTGTCAGTGTTGCACTAAAGTGAAGATCTGATGTCTTGCTTCAGATGTTCTTTCTAAATATGACTTTCAAAAATTATCTCATAATTGCTCATCATATCCCATTTTACACCAATGACAATATTAAAACTTTGTATACAAAGCATAAGTATTCCCAAAGTGTCCTTACCTTATTGTGTTAATTACAGCTTCAGTGATACCGGGCACTCAGACGAACATCTTACTGGGTAGCTGGCTTAATGATTCCCGTAATTAGAGGAACTGGTGTTGTTGCCTGGAGTCAGTGCTCATAGCATTAGTGACACCCACCTACTTCCTGTGTAGTTTGTAACCAGAATGAGAGAGTCCAAAAATTGATGATTTTTATATAAAATCTATCTTAAAATATTTTAATGGGTTTGCTTCAGATTAAATTGGCTTAATATGCTTTTTATTTTTTTAAATTAGGGTTCAGCTCATGAAAATCTAACTTACAGGATCTTTGGCTTTAGCATATAGACAAAGTGTCTCAAGTATATATAGATGGAACAGGAGATGCATTTTGTCAAATTTGCTTAAGAACACAACCTGGCGGAATGAAAAGTGTAACTGGGAAAGTATGAACATCACTGTAGCATGTTTTGTGCTAGAGGCGATAGCAAAGTGGAGATGAATTCATGGCGATTCACACGGTCATTTTACAAATGGGGGGATTCCCGTACAGTTCCCCTGAGAGTGGAAAGTACCCAGAATACACTTCAAGTCAAGAGTATGTTGGTTTCATACTAGATGTAATTCTGTAATTAATGTAATTCTATTGAATGTATGATCTAGACAGCATGGGGTTCTTAGAAATCTTAGAATTATTAAACAAGGGAAGCACACAATTATTCTTAGAAATATTAAACAAGGGACGCACACTAGACAGATGCTTTTTAAAGTGTATTGCCTCAGTTTTTCTGTGTTAAAGTCAAACATACAAAACAGGTGATTTGTTTGCAAATAAAATCATCGGAGTGGCACCTCACAGAAGCTAGGAAATGTGGTCTGTGACATATAAACCTGCAGGTTTCTGCTTATTGATGAATCGCCCTCTATCAGGGAGCTCTATCAGGGAGCATCTGACCATGCTTATTATGTGTGAGCAACAATAATTTATTTACAATATTTTTTACTAAGTTACTAGCTTCATAATATTAAATAACTTAACATCTGCATTTTGAACAGTGAGATCCTGGTAACATTTTACTTAAAGCAGCCATTATATTGCATTGCACATACTTTAATGCAAGTTCATAAAGTACTGCAAACCCTGCTACAATTATTTATAAAAAGGCATAACTCTTTATAATCATGGGTATTATTCATTATAAATGCTTTGTGAAGGTCTCACCTAAAATGCATAATGCAGCACAAAGCATCCTTAATTCTTATATTGACCATTATGACTTACCATTATGAAGGTATTTATAATATATTATAGATGAGACCTTCATAAAGTATTCATAATGCATAAGAAACATAATGTGATATGCTTTTTTATAAGTATTTATAGCCCTTTTTATAATATTTTATATGTGTTACAATGAATTATAAGAACAGTTATTAGTTACAGAAATCTATTTATTGTTGGGTGGATTTTATTGTTGTTTTTCGTGTACCTTCCATGATCAGATTTTGATCATTTGATAAACTTGTCTCACAAGGGTTGTTTGGTCAGATCCTGTGTTAGCTCTTAAGGTTTTATATGTAGGCTTTTATATAGTTTCCCTCTATTTTTGTATATATCCCCTGAATTTTCAAGTTCTTGCTGTGCAAAAACACATGCACTTATGAAATCTGGTGTCACTAGATTACTTGAGTGTGCCATGATGATGGACAGATATCATATCCATGATGTATTTGTGAGTTCCAAGTGTTTTCTTGGAAACTCAGATACACATGATGAGTGTATCTGAGAATGTCCATGCAAATGGATGGGTGTGTTCATCTTTTAGCAACATGGTCTGGAGTTGGTTGATTTGAAGGACCTGAATTTATATAGGTTACACCTGCTCATGTGAAGCAGCAGTTTTCTAAAAAACATGCTAGGATTAGCCAGAATAGTGTTTACAACACGGCTGCTCCCCAGGTTACAATGGGGTTACATTCCATACCTATGTTGATTATCTCATGTAATTTATTGAATACAATGGGAATACCCATCATAAAATTGAATTATTGTAACACAGACCATTGTAACCTGGGAAGTGGCTGTATTATGTTTAACACACAGTATGCTGCAATACCCACTTCCCCTTTGCACCCCTGACTTCGCCAGTGTAACTTCTGGCTGCAAATATGCAAACAAACAAACAAATAGGCTTATTGTCACGTTCAGCCCTCCCTGCATGTCTTTTCCCCTGTATTGCCCTCAGGTGTGGCTTAATTCGCCACACCTGTCCTTTGTTTAGCTTTGCGTTGCGTTTCAATCCCCTTGTTAACCCCGCATACCTGCCTTGTGTTTGGTCCATGATATGTTTCCCTTTATTAGTCAGTCTAAGTCCAGTCTCCCTGGTCAGTTATTGTCAATGCCTCCTGTCAGTTTTGCTCCCGTGTTTCCCCTTATCCTGTGGAATAAACGCCCCTTGGAGGGGTTCAATCCCTACAGCCTGCATTATGGGTTGTTCCTCCCACCGCAAACGTGACACTTATAGATATTTTTTGAACGTCTGGACTCCAAATCTTCACCAAACAAGTAGAAAGACCTTAAAGTACCTAAACAGACTCTTCAAACAATAATTCACACCTTAGGCACAACGGTACAAATAATACGCAATGCTTTATATTAACTGCACCTTCACAATGCCTTTATAATACATTCATAGAACATTTAGTGCACCATCATGATGAATTCATAGAACATTCATAAGCAGCATGTAACTTTACCTTAGCATCCTAACATACCTTAACAGTTTTAATTTATGTATATATTTTTTTTCGCGTTTGAAACAGAAATTCCGTATGACAACAGAACGTATTATAATACACAACGTTCGTATGACCGGAAACAGCGTAACTAGCGCTTACATTTTATATGAACACCGTGTAGGTACCGGGAACTACTCACTTCGTTTGTGGACACCATTTTTATATCGTCTTTATGAATTGTTGTTATTCATGTTTGAGTTATTTCACTGGTATTGAAAAGAAGTAAACACCTTTGGCATGTAATTAAGAAAACTTTGATTGCACCTGATGGGTAAACAAAAATGCAGTTTACCCGAAAGCACTGCAGTAGTATCTTTACTTCTTAAATGTTAATGTCTTTCTATTTAATACTTTATACGCTTCTTATATGTTATTCAAATTATCTTACCAAAATGTTTTACTGTTTACTAATTTATACGTTTCTTATGTTGTTCAAATTCTTTTATCAAGATGTTTTACTGTTTAATTTATATATATGCGATGTGCTTCTTATATATATTACTTCATACTCTCATATGATAATGATGTTAATAATGTTGTTCATGCTGATTTCTATGATGTTGTAAATGCTCTTTATTTGTTGAAAAATAAAATTGGTGATTAGCAAACATTTTATAAATTCTGAATTTTATTTTTTCCCCTTGCACTCAGTGAGCGAGGCCACTGGGTAATCAGCTAGTATGATAATGATGATGAAACCCTTTATTGCTGTTGCAATATACCTTGTCACTAGTCACAAGTACCGGCGAAATAGTGGCCATCAACCCGACCATACATATACAGAAACATCACATTATAGGGGCTAGACAGGGGATAGGAAGAACAGAGAAACAGATTTACATGAGGAGAGAGGAGGAGAATAAAAAAAACAGTCCCCAGACTATACTCCAATAGGGAGTGCAATGTAGGAACAGAAAAAAACACCTCAGCAACATAAGCACATAGTCACTGCACCTTACAACATAAAAAGTCGTGACTGGCAACAGGGGAGGGAGATGGGGAAGTGGAGGTAGCCCAGCACAGACAAACAGCCATCCAGTCCTGCAGCCATGAGAGGCGCTTGTCACAGACACGCCTGTCCATGCTGAGGGTATGAAGCAGCAAAGGCGTGGGATGGGGGGAGGGTGCGTTCCTTGGAATTGGGGGAAAGTAATGCAAGAGAGTCTCACTGCCTTGTTCTTCCAGGGGAGTTGTTGATTCAGCAGTGGCCTTGGCCAAAGCCAGTGCTGATTAGTGGGGAGCCAAACGAAGATGATACGGTTGTTTGGGTTTTCGGGCAAGAAGCTGTAATTTTGCAGCTCCTCCAATGTCCACGCTGGACTCCGCCATCCAAATCCTTTGCAAAGCCGTGAGCTTCTCCGTGGTGTTATCCAATTTGCACTCAATAGTCACAGTGATGTCATCCAATCTGCGATCTATAGTCACACTCTGAGTGCCAACAGCTCTGCCAACCCCATCAATCATCCCGGCCAGCCTAGTGGGGCTTTGAGTGGCTGTCACCGTTTTCTTCAATTACCTATAAACCAGGGCAATGCCTAATCCAATCAGCATACGACCTGTAATCATGGTTCCGAATAGGTAGATATCTTTGATGTCCTCCACGGAAAGAGCTGCCAGACACAGGACCCTCCACTTCTCCCATCCGTCCATCGTGTAGCCAGCTGTGTACATTCTTGCAGAACAGTCAATTGCGTTGAGAGACCAGTTGATCAAATCCATGATTTTTAGTTTGGAGAGCAGGGCGGTGAGAGTCTCTCAAAAGTATAAGACAGTAGACTAGACGAGACGAGAGGAGCAAAGCAGGGAAGATAAGGGGAGCGAGAGGGAGAGAAGTGTGTCCGCCTTCGCTGAGAGCCAAAGTAAAACCCATATAGTATATAATTATATAGTATATGATAATAACAAACAGTATAATTCTATAATCACCTGATTTATCTGAATTTAATTGTATAATCACCTCTTTTTTTCTGACACTCTCTATTCAGACTGACACATTCTACCTGACTTTGTACCTGGTCAACACATTCCACCCCAGGTTCACACACTGCTCCTTCACCACACGCTCCTCAAGCTGGTCCATATGCTCCATTAATGTTACGCTTACAAACGTCATTGTGCTGAACACCCTATTAGATAATAGTGTAAACACCCTATTAGATAATACAGGCTAAAATTATTTGCTTAATAATTATAGTTTGAATGCGCTGAATGCAAATGTCTGTCAGGAAAGGAAATGAGGGACCAATGAGGAACAATTTAACAGTGGCAATAGGGACCGCGGGGGCGGGGGGTGTACAACGGAAGGCTAATGGAAGAGAGCAAGACCAACCCTAACCATAGCCTCAAGTAATCACGTCGAAATTAAGAAGAAGTGAGAACATCACAGAGGACGGTACTTTAATATGAGAGTTCCAAGAAGTAGAAGAGGAACAGGAGTAGCTACTTGAGGGAGCAAATGGAAGGAGACAGGATGCCCAGCAGAGACCTCTGCTGGCCAAACAGGAGCACAACAGGGACTAGCCAATATCTCTGCAATGAACAAAATGTAAGCTTTTTTTTTATATTAAATAGTTCTCATGCCTTTGGGGTTAACTTTTAAACAATAAATTAACATTTTACATATGTTTTATGGCTTTATTCTTTACTCCTCAGACTTGATTTATTATTGATGTAAATTAAATTATCTCACACTATCAGTTTTCATGCATTTTTTTTATTTAAAAGAACGTGTGTTTATTGTATTATGTACGTTTGTTATTGTAGATACAATGGAAGCAGTCATATATATTCAGCCTTTTTAATACAGCTCATTCACTTTATAACACATTAAGACAGGACAAGATGTTTGCTGTTCATCCAGTGCTTTTCATGCAAATTCTTTGCTGGCCTAGAGAATCTATGGGTGCTGTCACAGTTATTATAGTTATTATTCACTCGCATGTCACATGGCGGTGTTGCTTCTTAAGGTGTTTAACTGAATTTTAGTACGTTCAGCAGCATTCCTTGAGCAGCTGTCTGGGGAAAATTTAGTAACACTGGTGGAAGACTGAATACTCGCCGGCCTCTTCATTATCCCCATAATCCTTCTCTTGTAGCCTCTGCAAGCAAAAAAGTAGATGAAGGGGTCCAGGCAGCTGTTGAGGTTCATGAGGCACACGGTGACGTGGAGGGACACCTGGAAGGACTGAAGCTCTGTGCAGTCAGTTTTGTAAAGCAGCTTCCGGACCATGTACTGGAGAATGTTTATGTGGTACGGGCTGAAGCACACCACAAATATCACAGTCACACCACAGATGATACTGATAGCCTTCTTGTGCCGGCTAGACTTCTCCATAAACCGATTGTTCCTAGCACTAGCATGCAACTTCCAGCTCAGCACAATGTAACACACCATGATGGACACCACCGGAATGCCGTAACCAAGGATTACTGCAGCAATGAGCAGGATGGGTAGATTGTCCACCGTCTCAAAGTTGGGGTATTCCATGCAAGTTATGTAACCATCTGGCTCATGATTGGTCATTGGCATGGAG
This sequence comes from Petrocephalus schoutedeni, assembly GCA_026780765.1. Taxonomy (NCBI): domain Eukaryota; kingdom Metazoa; phylum Chordata; class Actinopteri; order Osteoglossiformes; family Mormyridae; genus Petrocephalus; species Petrocephalus schoutedeni. The sequence continues at coordinate 15,229,187 of JAODKL010000036.1, read as the reverse complement.
AGCAGAGGCAAGGTCTGAGATAGCACTATGAGCCAGACAGCGAAGCAGACGTTTCGGACAGTCTGAACGTTGCGCAAGAACCTGTAGCGAAGTGGAAGTACCATGGCTACAAACCGATCTATGCTCAAGCAGGCCATGAAGTTGACCCCAGCATAGGTATTGATGTAGAAAATCAAGCTGGTGGCCCTGCAGAGGGCTTCCCCCAAAGGCCAGTGGAAACCCATAGCATAGTAGAGAATGCGTAGTGGTAGTGCAAGTGCAAACATTATGTCAGACGCTACCAGGTTAGTAGAATATAGTGTGGTGGAGTTAAGATTCTTTAGGTTGGGGCGGATTACATGCAGAGCCAGGATGTTTCCAAATAAGCCAACAAAAAAGACAACAGAGTAACATAAGGGTAAGAGCACCTGGGCTGTACCCCGATGCTCATACAGATTGGTGCATGAGTAATTGGTGCTTCCATTGATGTCCTGTCTCTCAGCCATTGGGACTACTTCGAGTCTAAAGAAAAAAAATAAGATCTTCTAATTATCCAAGTTTACATATGGATTTAGTTTTAGCTCGTGGGAGTTTTACTTACAGAAACAAGCAAGCAACTGGTCTGATATCTGATACAAAATCTGATTGGTTATCTCTCTCCTATGCACATTGAAAGGGAATTGGGAATTTACATAGTATTTTACAGCACATTAACTGTATGTTTAACACTTTTTTAAGCAAAGTTTATGGTGCAATCAATGAGTCTGTTTTTTTGTTTGTTTATTACTATGCAAGTTACAAGTCACACCAGTGTGTTTTGGTAAATATCTTTTAAATTGAATTGTGACACTCCCGACGTAAGCTACTCACATGCATACTTAGAGTTGCCTATGTGCACATACATGGAACACAGCAGAACACCTATTTTATTTTATTTTCTTAATTTGTAGGTATTTTCTTGGATTGGATGTATGAATAAAGTCTGGTTTGTGAAACAGGTAGCCCAGCCTCTTAGACTGTAATATCACCACAAAAGACAAATAATATTTATCCGAACTCACTATTATCTTTTGCTAAAGATAAACCAAGCTACTTACATGAAAAAAATGTTGTTCCAAAGAAATGATAAGATATGTAATGCCTGGTAGGGTACAATAAGACCAACAAATATGTCCAACTGCAGTCAGCGTGCTCTGTGTGAAAGAAACCTATGATTCCTGTCTTCACAACTATCTGTGGTGGCCCCACACTTCCTGTTCTGCAAAAGCCTTTCTTTTAGCCTCTCATGATGTCATTCTTTATATGCAGTTCTCTTCCAAATGTACTTATATTCTTATAAGAAAAGTGAAGTGAAAAATGGTGGCATGTCATCTAATTTAATTTAATTTAATATAACCACAGATATAAGAAAACTGGGACTCCTTTGTCACGGTTAGACCGCGATCGACGACCCATGATGCAGGCGGTTCTCAAACAAGGAAGTTTATTCCAGAGAAACACAGGATTATAACAGGAACAGCTAACGGAGACCGTGAACCGATGTACGGTGACAAAACATCCACAGTACATACAACAACCGACAACCCAGGACTAAACACGGGCAGACTAAATACACAAGACATCACGGACGGAACACGGGGCAGCTGGGAACAATCAGGAAACATACTCACGTGGGTAACAAGGGGCGTGGCACAGCAGGAAGACATGGACAGATCGTGACACCTTATTATTGTTTTTGTTGTTGCTGCTGTTGTGGTTGGCAGAAAGATAGATGATAGATAGATAGATAGATAGATATATAGATAGATAGATAGATAAGGCAGGCAGACAGACAGACAGATAAATATGTACAGTAGATAGGTCTATCTATAGATAGATAGATAGATAGATGTACAGATAGATAGACAGATAGACAGACTGACCTTCACACCTCTATGTCTCAATAACTGACTCTTAGTGACCCGAGATTGCATATTACCCCACCAAAGAGTAAAGAAACTTTTGCATATTTTACAAGAAAATGTATCCTAATTATACTCTGTGCTTACCTACAAAGTCTAGAAAGATTCCTAATTGGAAAATGAGGGTACAATTAAATAAACAGTTTTCCTGACAGGTTTATTTATTGATGCTCATATTTTATATTAATATCAATTATTTTTGCCACATTTCACAATATATTTATTTAGTAATGCACACATTTAGTTATGCTATAAAGCCAAAATAATCCCTCCATAGGCTCCGATCATCCTGAATGTGTCATTCAAACTGCAAATCAAAAAGCCAACCTGTATTCATCATTATGGTCTGTTACTGTGCTGTGCTGGAAGTTACATGTAAGTGCTAGAAGCACACACTGAAACCCAATAAAATAAATATTTGCAAAGAAAACAGCATTGGTTAAGGAGATGATATGGAGCAGTTGTTAACATACTGCTCTGAAGGGTTTTTTCATTGTTTCATTGTTCAATTCAAAATTAATTATATTAAACCACTAAGCCATTCTCCTAGCACACCACCAGGATACCCCCTGATCATTACAGTATGTTATCAAAATAATTTAAAATTCCACTTAAAATGTAAATGAAGAGTTAAAGGCCAGGCACCAGGTCTTATCTTTTAGGATATCCTCCAATCTTCTGCTACTATTATCTGCACAGATAGTACTAGCTACAATTTGTCATTACTTTCAACCCCAGTGATTAAGAAATAAATGTGCAGAAGTTAACCTACAAAAATGGCCCCATGCCCAATATTCAGAAATTCACCCATCCATACTTATTCCGACTGGTTATCCTGGACAGAATCACAAGAGGGGTACAAAACAGAGGGCGCACTCTGAATGTGATTAAATCATAAAATCTGGTGAAGAATTTGGTGAAGAAACCCCAGTTAATGGTCAAATCAAACATCAGTACTGGGAAAAAAAGTGTTATAAGGGACTTGAAGAGTGGTTGTTGGTGACTCGAATTTCCACATTGACAGTGTCTAGAGTTTACATAGAAGGGTGAGAAAAACACATGACTATTCTGCCGAGACTGACTCGAACCCACAATTTTCTAATCACAGGCACTTTTCCCATTAGGCCACTCACTGCACACTAGTAGGTTCAGAACTGAGCCACTCACCAGACATTGCTAGATTCAGGGCTGAGTTTAGAGTTTATCTACTTACATAATAGGCACTGATCCATGGTTACGAGCTGCATCGTACACTCAGACCACAGAAGGCAGATATCCTTGTCTTTCCACATACTGTATAAAGTAACAGTTTGGAGCAGTCAACCATTTCATGTCATTTTCATTTCATTTCATGTCATCCTTGTGCCTAAGCATATTCTGACCGCCGTCATCCACGCTCATGTGCATGTTCTGGCCGCCATCATCCACATGCCTAAGCATGTTCTGACCGCCGTCATCCACGTGCCTAGGCATGTTCTGGCCGCCGTCATCCACGTGCCTGTGCATGTTCTGGCCGCCGTCATCCACGTGCCTGTGCATGTTCTGGCCGCCGTCATCCACGTGCCTGTGCATGTTCTGACCGCCGTCATCCACGTGCCTGAGCATGTTCTGGCCACCGTCATCCATGTTCCTGTGCATGATCTGACCTCCGTCATCCCCGTGCCTCTGTGTGTTCGGACTGCTGTGATCCACGTGCCTGTGCATGTTCTGATCACCATGATGCACGTGCCTGTACACGTTCTGGCCGCTGTCATCCACGTGCCTGTTAGCTTACAGTCTGTGGCATTGTGGGGATTACCTATGATCTGTTGCCATACAGAAACCTGCTTGGATGTTAGTAGGCCCGGATGTGGGGGGGGGGGGGTCTTCTCCTCCTTTGTTCCAATGAACTATTCTTATTAGTTTCAATTGATACTATTTACTCACTCTGGGTTCTCTCCCAGTATGAAAACCACTGCCACACCTCTGAGTGGTAAGATTAGAAACCACTCATAATTTCCCAGGTGTTATTTGTTTTTTTGTGTTATTATGTCTCTATGCAGTACTGCGATACTGTGGCTTGTATTTTCTGCTAGTGGGGTTGCTTACATACAGTTTTCAAATTAATAATAAGTGTCGGCATACTAGTCACAGTCAAAGTACATCATGTCTTGGACTTAACTGCACACGGATGGAAATTTTAAGACACCAATATGCTATATGTTTTTGGATTACTGAAAGGAAGTCACAGCAGAGGAAGGCCCCATAAACTTCAGGATGCAGGAGGTGATAGTCATTCATGAGCCATGAATCATTTGGTAAGTTGGTAAGAAATTGACAAAGACTGGACTGTAATAATGTGTTAACCAGGAATATAAAGGCTGTTCAGTTTTTTTATTGCAGACGTACCACCGAAAAATGTATTACTATTTTATTCCTGCAGAACATTCTGTTTGCACAAAATTCAGTTTGTACACTCTGTACATTTAAAATGTTTTTGCATTATGTGTACTTCCTTGCAATATGCCTACTGTCTTTGCACTTTGCCTCAGTTTAGTATTATATGTTTATATCTGTGCATTCGGGCCCAGCTTCCCGGGGGGTGGGGGGCAGGGGGGGGGGCTGACTCCCTCAATCACAAGGCTGGCCCACCCAGCCAAGAGGGAGAAGTGTATTTTGTTATATGTAATTGCAAAAGAAAAAAAATCTTTCTGGCCCACCCTGTTACAGAGAGCTTGAGCTGAGCCTGTATGCACTGCTTGTCACGCTCAGCCCCGCCCTCCATGTTTTTTCCTTCGTTTTGCCCTCAGGCGTGGCTTAATTCGCCGCACCAGTCCCTCGTTTAACTTTGCCTTGTGTTTTATTCCCCTTGTTAACCCTGCACAACTGCCTTGTGTTTACTCCTTGATGTCCTGCCCTATTTAATCAGTCTGCGTCCTGATCCCCTTGTCGGTTGTTGTCGATGCCTACTGTGTTCGCTGTCAGTATTGCTCTCGTGTTTCCTCCTTTCGTATTGAATAAACGCCCCTTGGAGGGGTTCAACCCTCACAGCCTGCAATATGGGTCGTTCCTCCTGCCGCAATCGTGACACTGCTGAATCGAAAAGAATTTTCCCCCGGGATCTATAATGTATATCTTATCTTAGAAGGCCAGAGATACATACATATTCTCCCAGAGAAGACAGAACATCTGTGAAATCACTCATTAATCATCTTTATATACATGTAGTAATAAATAAAGACCCATTACAAACATTTAGGCGTATTGACTGCATTTGCTTAGTTATTCTTTTTGAAAATACCTATATGGAACTGCACTGGCAAAATCAGCAGGAAGACTGAGAGGTGAGAGGAATGGATGTGCTGAGATGTGTAGAAATGATCATGTTGTTTATCAGTTCCTAGCCCTGCTAGCCTGGAGGAAACCACAGGCCTCAGGGCTCCACTAGTCCACCCAAAGAAACCTTGACAAGCCGGGGCATTTCCGGTCCCCACCCTGTCTTACTAGTTTCCATTTCAGTTCCTTCTCAAAGTGCTGGCTTATTTAGCATTCCCTGGGTGTACTGTCAGTCTCATTGCTATCTCACCCCCCTGAAAGGACACCGATTTCCCTAAATAATGTCTTATGTTCTAACCAGAGACAGTTTCATTGCATATTAAACACCAGAAGAACAATGTGGAAAAACAACGACCCAGGAGGTGTTAGGACACAGAATGTAAAATCATAACAGTATCTGAAGTATGTATTGACTTGTGTCTGCTTGAAATTGTGTCACAGTGATACTAGTTTTACGTGTTCTACAGTAAAGACTGTTGGTTAAGTATTTCTGCATTCACTCACTGAGTTAACCAGTAGTTCAACTACACAACTGATTAAATTCAAACAGAGTTTACATGTATAGTCATTCTAGACCTCCCATTCTCAGAGGACTTCCAGTAATACTAAGGAAGTTGGACTTCTCAAATGACTATACATTAATTATCAGGTAAGTACAGCTTTTCCACAATTTTATTGACTTAATAAATCATAATGTTAATAATGTTAATTAATCATAGTGGTGAAGTTACACCTCTAGGACTGTGGGCATCAAATCCTGCTTCTGATCTGCATATGGTGTTTGCAAAGAATTTCACAGAATGTCTGGCCCAAGATGAATTTCTATGAAATTCATAAAATTCCTATTGGAAATGCGGTTTCTAATTAAAATGAATTACTCTACATGCCATGTTGCCAGCTGTTTTTCAGGCATAAAACCAATCCAGGCCAGGCTACTTTCACTGTTTTCTTACAGTAGCACACCAGCTGTGTACTATACATTTTATATTTGCCTGGCCCAATATGAATAATACCTTCAAATTCTAATTGGACCTCTGGGTCCTTCATCAAGTTAATGTGTCCACTTGCTCACCATGTCCTGTTGCTATTTTACTGTTACAAAAGAAAAATCACATTAAGCCTGGGTAATTTCACAATTTTCATGAAAGGAGATTTGTGAGATTCATAAATTAAATAAATATAACTGCTATAGCTTAAACATTTTGTTCATACATTATTTTGTATTTTGAAATTGTCATTATTATAAACTGTACAGCATGTGCTGCTACAAGCACACCCTGTAGGGAAACTGCCAATGGGAAGCCTTCAACCTGGCTCGATTCGATTCAGTTCAATCCAATTCAATTCATATCACTTATGATAATGCATTGTTTGTACAGTAGGTGTTAATGAAAGAATATCAATTTCAGAGGACATTACATTGAAAATGCACAGTGAAATATGTAATAATTATTATTATTGTTGTTGTTATTATTATATATGATAAATCAAACACGGCTTACACCTCGGATTTCTAATGTAATGATTTTTATTTAAAAGAACAGTTTAATTTCAAAGCCAATGACCATGTGATCAAAAACATTTGAATTCTTAGCTTTTTCGTAGTAAAACGAAATGCCGACAACATTCGCGGAGCCTTCGATTTAGCATGCACAGTGCCCTCTACAGGATCCTGTCGAAACAGCATCCCATATTTAAGGTGATACGGAAGCTGCGGCCAGCTTCATCTTCGTCTGTTGCACAGCGATGCAACTCATGAGGGATACTCCTACATACCGATGCTAATAAAACGGGAAATAGTACCGTTTGTAGCGACAGGGAATTGTGAAACTTTTCTCAGTGTCCGGATACCTTGCAACGCTAAACTATAATATACCCGACAGTTTATCCAGCTAAGTAAGATATCCGGCTTCGTGGTACAGGCCCTCGTGGCACGCAATTAAAAACCATGCCGTCCCCTTTAAATGGAATCGGTCCTCCAGTATCCCAGAAACCCCCGGTACGCTCCTTCGAATCGCAGGGACTTTAGCCGGGGGCGGGGGTGTGAGATTAAAGGCATCGTATATGTGTGTGTTCGCTGCGTAATATGGGCCGCCTTTAATGGGACATATACATCTGTGTCTTATGTAGTGCGAACCGGCCAGCTCATCGCAGGATGATGACAGCGATGCGGCCGTCGTGCGGCGCCTCGGCCTTCATTACCCTGCTCTTTCTCACGGGGAGCCTGCGTGTCGCCTCGGCGTTCTACCTTCCGGGTTTGGCCCCGGTCAGCTTCTGCGAGCAGAACGGCAAAAAGCCGCCCGGCTGCAGGGTAAATGTCACCGCCACGGGGCCTCCGCCGCGCTGTTTTGTTTGGCAGCTTTGGCAGAGCGAGCGGGTCGGCCTGGCGGGGGGGCAGGGCCCCGGCAAAGGAGACGCCTTTTCCTCCGGGGCCGGAAAACCCGACCTGCGCCGTCCGGGTAGCCGGCTAAGGTGGCCGAGCCGCCGGGGGACGGCGGTTCCAAGCGCTAGGATGCCAGCAGTATCCTCCGAAGTGACAGGGGTTTGCCCCAAGGCTGGGCTACGGCTCCACCTCCCCCTTGTCCCCCCTGAAAGTTATTCTTCATTATCAGCCCCGGCGATAATGGGGGAATAAACCACGGGAGTGTTTCTGTTATGGGTGTAACGGTCATGTTGCAGAGACGGCCGTTTTCGGCACCGTAGTGACCGTGTAACGGTCATGCTGTACAAATGGTGTTCAGCCATTTCTACAACATGACCGTTACACGGTCCCGTGTAACGGGGGCTTTTCTGTTATGGGTGTAACGGTCATGCTGTAGAAATGGTCGTCACGGTGCCGAATATGGCCATTTCTGCAACATGACCGTTACGTGGTCACTATGGTGCCGAATTCTGCCATTTCTACAGCATGACCGTTATACGGTCACTACGAATATGGCCGTGTAACGGCGGTGTTTCTGTTGTGGGTGTAATGGTCATGTTGCAGAAATGGCTGTGTTCGTCACCATAGTGACCGTGTAGCGGTCATGCCATATTCAACGCCATAGTGACCACGTAATGGTCATGCTGTAGAAATGGCCGTAATCAGCACCATAGTGACCATGTAACGGTCATGCCGTATTCAGTACCATAGTGACATGCTGTAGAAATGGCCGTAATCAGCACCATAGTGACCATGCTGAAACTTCTGGGCTTTCGTGCGGCAAGCATGTCTGTGTGTGGCGGTGTGGGTAAATTATTGGCCGTAATTCGAGTGTCTTTTCTTCATTAGTCTGAAATCGAGCTGTTTGTGAACAGGCTGGATTCCGTGGAGTCGGTCCTTCCGTATGAATACACGGCGTGAGTAAACCGTAATCCTCCTTATGTTATTACAGGCGTAGCTATGCTCAAAGTATGCAGCTGCTCACAAGCACCACATATTTCTTTCCCATTCATTTGATTTAAATGAATCTATACATAAGACCGGACACATGATGGTCTGTTTTGCATTGCTTTAGATGCACGGGTCCCATTAAATAGAAGCACATCACAATGAAAAAACAAATTATTAAACAATGGTACCAGTTCTTTTTAGTATGAAGGGATTTTTAAATGCGCGTAGCACCATATAAGATTTAGCATAACATTTTTAAGGATTGATTTGCAGGTTGAATATTGTACCCACAGTAAGAGAGTTCTGTCATTGTGTATATCTGCCATGCCTGAATGGGTTATTTGCAGTAGAAGTTTCATATACAATTCATATAGTTGAAGTAGTATTCTTTTAAGTATGTTATCGCTAGTAGCTGCTTAACATGTTTCTGTTTGAAAACTTTCTAATAGGATTCCATACATTGTAAAACTGCTCTGTGCTGTCGGTTTAAATATGCACGGTCTGTAGTTGTTAGGATGCAAAAAGGCAATACTGCTTTTGCGTTGGTGAAATAATTTCTTTGAGGATCAACTTGGAATCACTATAAGCCATCCTGAGTCTGTAGTGAGTTGGTGATTTTGAATGTTTATAATTATAATTTTTGTTTGTATCCTTCAGCGTTGGATATGTATATGTGTATATTCTCCACTAGTATGCTATAGGGCTGCAACTAACGATTATTTTGATAATCGATTAATTTGTTGATTATTTTTTCGATGAATCAGGTAAAAGGATTTTTTTTTATTTCCACCCATTTCTTCAGAAATAGAACATTATCTAAATTTGATACTGATGCAATATAAGATGTTTCTGTCAAGGTTTCCCCTGTCCGGTCCTCGTGTGTGCCGCGCCCCCTCGTTCCCCTCGTGCTGAATCCTGCTGTGTCCCAGCTGTCTTCAGTCTATGTCTCGCCAGTGGTGTATTTCAGTCCACGTTCAAGTCCATTTCCCCAGTCCTGTCATTGAAGTCTCGCGACGTCTCGCATTTGCGTTCTCTGTTTCTACGCGAAAGCTCCCAACCAGGAGATTCCCTCAAGTTTATTAGGCTATCCAAGAGGGATGTAGAAAGAAAAATTGCATTGGAGGCTAAGGATGACAGTAAAGGTTTTTTCCAATA